>JANVFP010000060.1:0-71142 GCA_027919835.1 Lentinula raphanica
TTTACTTGTTTTTATCCTTTTTACTCTCTGTTTCTCTGGTGTTTGTATCGTTTCTCGTCCTATCTTTCCTTATTTGTATCAGATCTCGGACTCCGTTCTCTCAAATCTATAGATCTATTCCATAAAATAGTAAATTGGCTACAGATCTATTCGTAGAAGTACTTAAGGACGTAGCCTACAAAAATATAGTTCAGGTTTTGTGCCCAGTTTCTCTGACTAGCTAACCTTTGCTCTCATACGTGAGGAGTAAAGGCTTTGTAAGCCGGGCGGTCTTCGAAAGTGGTTGTGAAATTCTCATCTCGTTAGGCCCGATATCTTGTCAGTTGATAAAGTCTCAGCTAGATTTGAATCGAAGGTAGACTCCTATCGTGGAGATACAGAGGGCTTGGTTCTCGGTTGTTCCAAGTGAGCGTTCAGAGTTTCGGTGGCTCTGATCAAGCAGACGTGTGGTGATCGGTGATCCATACGAGCTGTGGAAGGTTTTCTGTGATCGGTGATCAGTAGATCTTCAACCTGGTTCTGATAGTATTTGTGTGGTCATAAAGTCTGATCTATACGAGTTCTCTCGTTCCTTGTAAACCCTTTGAGTGGATCACTCACCCCTTTCGAGTCCAGATCAAAAGATCTGTACTTCCGTGTCACTTCGCTCTGTTGACCTGTATTGCGGATCCAGTAGATCTTTTAAGACTACCAGTTCGTTCTAAGGTATAAGATCGTGCGGAATCTCTGACAACGCCCCACACCTCGCTTAAATACATTTGACAAACGACATAAGAAGTATATTGGTGATCAGTGTTCAGTGATAAAGTCACTAGGTCATTAGATCTATCCAACGAAGCATTAAATTGCACCCTTCATATCCTCGTTAGCGAGGTCCAACTTCGTATAGATTTTCGCTTTCTTCGGGGCGTCAAGCAAATCGGAAATGAGTGGGAGAGGATACCGATCTTTTTTGGTGATGCGGTTTAGTCCTCGGAAGTCGACGCAGAGTCGGAGAGAGCCATCCTTCTTCAGCACAAAGAGAACAGGAGCTCCATGAGGAGAAGTCGAAGGCCGAATAGCTCCGCTAACCAACTGTTTGTCGATGAATTCTCGTAGAGCTTCCAGCTCACGAGGGGAGAGAGGGTAAATTCTTCCGATTGGAGGTTCCGCACCTTCCTCCAGATCAATCTTCAGGTCATAAGACCTATGTTCTGGGAGCACTTCTGACTCGACTTCGTCGAAGACATCAGCGAAATCCTGATAAGCTTCAGGAATAGGAGGAGATTTAGAGTCCGACGTCGCCGTCGGTGGTGCTGGTTGAGAGGCTCTAGCCGCCACTTCGGAGTGTACAGCGTAGAGTAGAAGGGGTTCCATACCAGACATCTTGCAGGCATGATGAAAAACCGTAGCACCAACCAAGGCTATATCGACTCCGGAGTATTCCAGTTTTGAAGCCATCTGAACAACGGAGGGATAAGTATATAATGGTTCAAAAGGAAATTTGTCCGAAAGAGGACGAGGTTTCAAACGAGAACGGGAGGTGAAGGCAGATCGACCAGCTCTTGCAGGAAGAGGATCATCTGGAGGTGACCGAGGGTATCGAGTCGGATCAAGATTCTCTGAGTCCTCCGGTCCGTCGGAGGGTATCTCAGAAGAAGACGTCTGTGATAAAACTTGATCAGTGGTTCGGATTGTAATTGTTTTCGCTACCCAGTCAATCGACGGATTGCAGCGGGAGAGAAAACTATATCCTAAAACTGCTTTACAAGAAGAATCCAAAGGTGTGACATAAAAGTCCAGAGGTAGTTGCTCGTTTGAAGGAAAAACTACTGATAACGAAACGTATTCCGAGATCGGAGTCGGAGAAAGTGAACCATCAAATAATCGGAGATTGATCGGAGTAAGGATAGGTTTTGTCAGAATTCTTTTTTGGCGAACAAATGAAGTATCAATAAAACAATCAGTAGAACCAGAATCAAGTAAAGAATCAAAAGAGATGGAAATGTAATCAGAAGTAATAGTAGAGATTTTAGCAGACAGAGGTATAATGAAAGATTTCTCGAGATTAGAAAGAGCGGACGCGTTGAGAGTTAGCACCTCTGGTAAAGCACGAACCAGGTCAACGCAACTCCTGCTTCGTGCGGAGGGACAGGAGTTGTGGACTATTTTTCCGGTTCCTCCGACGGAGAGTCCGGAATCTCTTCTTCTTCAGCTACATCCTCGAGAACGCCAGCTCTGCCTTTAGCAGCATTTTCTTTAGACTTCTTCCGGGGACAGTCCTTAAGGACATGACCACCTTGTCCGCAGAAAAGACAGAGATTAAACTTCTTACGACGTTCCCGTTCCGCAGGAGTGAGCTTGCCGTCGGAGCCGAGGTTGTCTGCGATCGATTTCTTCGGAAACTTGTTGCCAGAGTTGCCTTTGTTGTTGTTGGAATTACCGAACTTCTTTTGATTGTTAAAGTTCGAACCAGAGGACGAAGAGGACTGATTAGCACCAGAGTTCTGAGAGGAGTTAAACGGTACCGGTTTCTTGCCATCCTTCTTTCCTTTCTTTGGGTCCGAAGGCTCCAAAAACCGATGACTTTCCCGCTTCTTCTCTTCTTCTCTGCGCCAGTAACGGTTATCCAACCGTAACACTTCTCTCTGATACTCAGAGAGAGTCCGAGGTTCCGGCATACGAGCAATTTTGTCCTTGAGTCGGGGTGCTAGTCCTTTCTGATACGCCCATCGGAGAGCGTTGACATCCCAACCGGAGGCAGCAGCCAGAGTGTTAAACTTGATATTGTACGCTCTGACCTTCTCGTCGTTGCGCATCCGAAGGGTTCCGAGTTTATCTTCGGACTCACCCTGCGCATCGTACAAACCAAAGTTTTCCTGCAGCTCCTGGACTAAAGCAGCGTATGACGTGGTCCAAGCAGGTAGAGCTTCGACATTCGGATCCAAGATGTCCGGTTCAAACCATTCACGAGCGGCGCCGGTCAAGTATGACAAGGCGTAATTGATTTTCCGCTGATCAGTGAAATAGTTCGGACAATCAATGAATACCAAAGACAAAGATACCAGGAAAGATTTGAGTTTTCGGGGGTTAGAACCATCAAATGGTTCAGGGTCTTTGACCTTCGTCTTTCCAGAGTCCGATTCCGACTCCTTCGGACGTAAGGCCGATGTGAAATCCGCAAGAGTGTCGTTGAAGGACATCAAGGCATTAAGGGCCAAGTTATCTGACGAACGAGACGAGCTCGAAGAGCGACTTCGAACCGACGGAGGTGGATTGGGAGGTGGGTCAGGAGGATCTCGATCGTCGCCAGGGCGTCCGGGAGGACCCTCAGGAGGACCATCATCTGGTGGACCTTCAGGAGGATCACGTCTCGGGCCATCGGGAGGTCCTTCATCATCCAGTTCATCACCAGGGAAACCTGGCGGAAAGCCCGGCGGATCCGACGGAGGATCACGTCGAGGTTCCCGATCTCCGGAATGATGACTACCTTGCGAATGTCCGGGTAGAGAAGGAACTTGGGTAGGTCTAGCAGCTGCACGAGACGGAGTAGGAGGTGGTTGTAGTGGAGGAACAGGTTCACCTTCGATAACCCGTTTGGCTTTCGGAGTTAATACACGAACGTGTTCACCACTAGGCAAAATAGCAGTCTGATAGACATACTCCGTAGATTCCGAAACACCGCGAACGTTTTCAGTAGTAACCGTCGGAAGAGGAACAGGAGCGGGACCGAACGCAGAAATGCGCAGTCTCCGGTTACCAACTGCAGAGATAGATTCGTTGAAAGCCGTCAAAGCCTGAGCATTTGCGACAAAAGGATTTTCTTCATCCCGAGTGGGAGAAGGAGTACGAGGACAACGAGCAGCACGAGTTTGAGCCCGTAGTGTTCGTTGAGTGCGATCCATATGGAATAGAGATGAATCAGTGCAACGTTGACGAGATAAGTTTTAATATACTGTTAGGACCGTGCCACCGACGGAGTCGGAGCTCCGATCAGAGACACAGAGGATTGTTGAACATTAGTGTTGTTATTGAGCAACACCCTCGCCACGTTACCGTGTTCAACCAAGAGAGCAGAGGAGGACGAGTACAATGTGTACGGAGTCCGACGGAGGTTCGGAGTCGGCAATGATCCACGATCAAGATGACACCGGGAGCACAGAGGTGAGTGTTAACGTTAACGAGGTAATCCCAGTTGATATTAAAACTGAGGTATGTAAGTATGTACAAGCTCCTTATATACTGTACGGATAGTCAGTCTAATCTAAAGTACAATAAGACGATACACATCTCGGTACTACAGCATCGGAGGTGAGAAAGACAATAAGCTATTGTAAAGTAAATCAATATAAAGGTCAGCTGAGCTGTCAGAGAATAAAACAATAAGATCATAATCAAGTATAAGACCAGACCGATGCGCCGACAGAATCGGAAGGAGGGACAAGGCGGACACTGCTAGGCATGACTAGAAAGATTCAGGAAATCTCTAAGTCCAATCGCCGAGTGAAGCTCCGACGGAGCTCCGAGGATTATGATCGTAACAATTACTACTGTTCTGAGTTTTTTCATTAACAAGTATATTAAGTTTAACAAGCATTGAGTGTGCTGAATATATTGAATGATATTAGCCATTCTAAGTGTCCAAGGGTACTAGGTATGCTAAAAATAGCATGTACATCATATATACCTAGATTTAGTATGATTTGGAGTGATAACATTTTTTACACTTGTCGCGTATTTTTTTTATTTTGCGTTTTCAGGGCCAATGAGGCAACCCTGAATTTTTTGAGTATTTTTTATGATTTTTTCAGATTTTTTGCTATCTGATGAAATCAAGTTCTATTTTTGGACCAATTTCCTTTTTAGGCAATTTTGATGTGCCTGAGGTAGCCAATATCTCATTCACTGCGGGGATGAGCCCATATTCTCGTCCCGAAAAGTGTGTGATTATGCCAGGAAAATGTACAAATTTCTACTGATTGTAACAAGTAGAATATTTTAAAAAATGTCAGAATAGCTGGCAGGACAATTATCTGAGAAAAGTTGGGGAATATTCCAAATAGTCTACATTTAATCCCACGTTCATAATTGAAAATTTTCCTCAAATATTCATTACGGGAATGTGTCACAATATTCTCCCAATATTCTCCCATCAAATATGGTCAATCCAGGATAGCCTGTGTGAGAATATCCTGAATACCCCATATCCCGGGGGAGATTATTGGGAGAATATTGTGACACATTCCCATAGTGAATATTTGAGCAAAATCCTTAATTATCAAGGTGGGATAAATTGTGGAATATTTGAAATATTCCCAGATTTTTCTTAGCTAATTGCTCTACTGGCTATTCTGGCATTTTTTAAAATATTCTACTTGTCACAATCAGTGGAATTTTGTACATTTTCTCAGCATAATCACACGCTTTTCGGGACGAGAATACGGGCTCATCCCCGCAGTGATTGTAGCTATTTTTGGTTTCCTCTGTTATGTTTTAGCACCTCAAGATCAATAATATCATTCTATGCTTTTTTCTATTCAAAAATATCATAACCCAAAAAGGAAATCAATAACGTAATGATCTAACCCTAATTTACCTAATTTCATAATTGCCGTAAACGTAGTCACTTCGCGAAGTGCAGTATAGCTTTACAAAGTAGATTTATTATAATATACCTATGAAATAATAAAAGAATTATTAAATATTATTAAATATACTAAATAGCCGAGTACCCCCCGGAGCCCTACTGGCCTACCCGGAAGGGTTTTTTAAGCTTTGAGAGTGAGTCCTGTTACTTCGCGAAGCTGTGGTGGGAACTTATCGGATTACTTTGCAAAGTTTCTACAGCTATGGGTGGGAATTGTTATACTGAGTTCCAGTATTCCGCAACACTTCCCGGGCACCATCTAACTCCAACAAATGATCCACAACTGCACTGAAGGAATCTGACATCTGGAAGCAATCACTAAGGAAAGGACGCCATGCTTCACGGTTAGTTCCGTCAAAGACATCATTCTACCTGAATCAACAGGATAAGGAGCAAAATTAGGACCTTGGTTTCTAAATCTTCGTTGAGCTCCTGGTGTACCCCTAGACCTATTGGAACCATGATTCAATGGAGGAGATGGTGGTGGGAAATTATTATCACCATTACCATTATTTCCTGGTGGAGGAGGATCATTCGGAGGTTCTCCAAAAGAGGGTTCTGGAGGTGGAGGAGGTGGCGGTGGAGGCCCAACTGGATTTTCAGAAGGTCTCCTGGGAGGCTCGTTTGGAGGAAGCGGTGGTCCAAAGGGAGAATTTGGTGGTCGTGGCAGAGGTGGTCCCCAGGGATTATTTGGTGGAGGTGGTCCTGGTGATGGAGGTGAACCCATAGGTGGAGGACCATATGAATTCCATTGTACTGTATTTGGATTAATGAAATTTTGATCTGTCATATTATTCCAGTGCATAGAGGGGTACGGTGTAGGCGGGTTATATAAGCCCATAGGCTGATGACCCCAAGAATTGCTATACGGAGTACTCTGGAATGGCATTTGGGGTGCCATTATCATTTCTGGGATAACAAAGGGATTGACTGAAGTTCCTAAAGTTGGCAAGATCCTGGGAGGGGATGGAGGCCTAGGACCCACTGGTCACATTGGCCTCTTTCCCTTTTCTTCTGCAGAAATTCTTCCTGCTAAACTTCCTCCAACCGAAATGGGCGATATCGGCAATTGTTGACGAGCTGTACCAGAGGGTCCAGAGTCCTGAGGGATTCCTTCCACAATATGATCTATTGTTTCTTGTCCCTCTATGGTAGTGGTATGTAGGAAACTCTTCCCATCCCAGTCCCAGTAGCCTCCTGAGTCTGATTCCTCACCAAATTTCTCATCTTTCGACCCATTATTTGTAGCAATCTCAATAGTTTCTGGCTGCTCCCATATGGTAACGGTTCGGGTTTCTGCAACCGTACGAGGAACATCCAGAGGTTCTTCCTTCTCCTGTTCACCCTGATTGTCCTCCGGAGATTCCTGTTCCTCTGTTTCTTCTGGTTGTTCAGGAATTGTTTCCTCCCGAGGACTAGTCATGGTACCTGTTTGGACATACTGTCCAGCTCGAGGCATGCCAGGCTTCCATTTGGGTGATACAGGAATATTGTAACGGAGTTTGATGGGAATGTTGTGCTCGGGGTAGGCCATATAAATTTGGCGAACCACTTTGTCAAATTCCCAACGGATATAGTCATGACATAATGCCCTTGACAGAAAGGCTGAATACTTTCCAGATGCTACGCTGTACCTCAACTGCGAGATCAAACTGATCCAGTCCTCCCTGGAACGTTCAGGGTGATCACGTAATCCTAGCAAAAGAGCTAATTGTCTGCACCGAGTGGCCAGTAGATTCACGGTATCTTCCTCTAATACATCTGGTACCATAGTAGGTTCCATGGATAATGGGGGTAGATTCCGTGTACTAACTGTATTCTGTGGGTACATGACTTGTGCAGGGCTTGCAGGTGGCCCAGAGGTCTGGAATGTGGATACTCCTAGTGTTTCTGGAGTTCGACCTCCCCAGGGTTGGGCCTGCTGTTCCGGAGTTCGGATATGTGGCCAGGGGTTAGGTGGCGGAGGTAACAGATTCAGATCCAGAACTTCTTGTTGCATAGCCCTGGGTAAAGCAGACTGTTCCCCAATAGAAGGCATCTGTGAGAATGTTGGAAAACGAGTAGGGGTCGGTGGAGCTATTCCCGATCCCATGGGAGGATAGATCTGTCCCACATATGCACTACCCTGATTCATGGGTTGCGACATCTGGGACTGATGAGATGCTACTGAAGTTTGTCATGAACCAGCATTAGCATACTGTTGTATTCCAACAGAGGGTGGTGTGTAATTATATTGGATCGGGGGAGGAGGTGGCAGTAGAAAAGGTGGTGGTAATGGTAGTTGCCACCTGGGTCTGCCTGATATAGGTGGGATTGGCAAAGATGGTTGGTTTAGGTTAGGGACAATGGTGTTAGGAGGAGTCGGCATCACCATGTGTGGTGGTACCTGTCAGGGTTCTCCTCCCAACATTCGTCCCGGAGTAAGGAATCCAGGGTTCGAGTCTGGGTTCCCTGGTGATCTATTGTATCCCAAAGGATAGGTATGTGATGCTTGTGGTTCAGTTTGAGACCGAGTCTCCATCTGGATAGTCTGCGTAGACATTCTGGGGGCAGAAGAGATCGGTTATTATGTTAGGTGATCGTACACTCTAACCTTCGAATACACCTGAGTTCGACGGCTACGAGTTAGTCGTCCGGAGAAATGGTGCAAGAGCTGCTAAGCAGAATGTCTTACGCCGGTAATCGGGACTTGGAAGGATTTGATATATCCTTGGTTATGAGACTTGGTCAGAGAATAGAAGAGATAGAGAGTTCAGACAGAGTTAGAGAAAACAATGATCAAATAACTAGAATAACCGATCTAAGGAATACATGCAAGTACTTGGGGTTTTTATAGGTATTTTGTAGATAAGATATAAAAGGTAAGTAATATAAAAGAATGTCGGTCGTGAGTCGAGTCAACAGGAGTTAGAAAGACTCGCACAGGATACAGTAAAGCTTTTGTAAAAAACACTGATAAGTTATCAGGTACCTATTGCAAATAGTTGTGATAACCCAGAGGGGGTCCCGGAAATGGCCCCGGGGGGTGGTCATGCCTGTCACTACCTGTCACATATGGCATATATTTACTGTTTTGGGTAATTAATAATCATCCAGATATTAAATAAGCAGTACATTTTCAAAAAAACTCAAAAATTCATTAAAATTCATGAGAAACCTAAAATGGCCTAATAAGGTCAGATCAGGATATGTAAGCAAATGATATCATATGATAAAAAATGATGTAGGGCCAATGTAGGCACTAAAAATAGCCCAAAAAATCACTAAAAATGCAAAAAATATTTAGGGATGGTATAGAGCCTATTGCAAGTCCAGGCACATCAAAATTACCAAAAAGGAAAAAATTGATCATGATCTCATCTTGTAGCAAAAAATCTGAAAAAAATCCTAAAAATAGTCAAAAATTCAGGGGTGCCTTGTTGGCCCTGAAAATGCAAAATAAAAAAAAATACGCGACAAGTGTAAAAAATTTTTATCACTCCAAATCATTCCAAATCTACTATACAGTCAGTATATATGATGTATATGCTATATTTAGCATCCTAGTACCTTTATTGGGCTAAAAATAGAACTTGATCTCATCTGATAGTAAAAAATCTGAAAAGATCATAAAAAATACTCAAAAAATTCAGGGATGCCTCATTGGCCCTGAAAATGCAAAATTAAAAAAATTTACATGATACAATTGAAAAACAATATCACTCCAAATCATACCAAATCCACTACACAGTCAGTATATATCATGTATATGCCATTTATAGCACCCCTAGTACCCTCAATCACTTATATCACTCAAGAATCAATATATTGTACATGATATTTTAGCACACCTAGTACCCTTGATAACTTAGAACAATTTATATTACTCAATATGTTCAGTACACTTAGCACTTATCACACCTAACACACTAAAACTCATGACAGTACTTATATGTATTATACTTAACACAGTTGACAATGAAAATACTCAAAACAGAGTTATCAGTCACTATACTTAACACACTTAACAGTCAAAAAGTTGGAACAATTGTTATACCATAACATACTCATAACAACGAGTTTTGGGCGCTTATGGGTGCTTATTTGGTGTTTTTGAGTCGAAATTCATTAATAGCACACTCAATAATTTTTGTGTGGATTTTTTTTTATTTTGCATTTTCAGGGCCAACAAGGCACCCCTAATTTGACTATTTTTAGGATTTCTTTCAGATTTTTTGCTACAAGATGAGATCATGATCAATTTTTTTTTCCTTTTTTGGTAATTTTGATGTGCCTGGACTTGCAATAGGCTCTATACCATCCCTAAATATTTTTTGCATTTTTAGGAATTTTTTGGGCTATTTTTAGTGCCTACATTGGCCCTACATCATTTTTTATCATATGACATCATTTGCTTACATATCCTGATCTGACCTAATCAGGCCATTTTAGGTTTTTCATGAATTTTTATGAATTTCTGAGTTTTTTTGAAAATGTACTGCTTATTTAATATCTGGATGATTATTAATTACCCAAAACAGTAAATATATGCCATATGTGACAGGTAGTGACAGGCATGACCACCCCCCGGGGCCATTTCCGGGACCCCCTCTGGGTTACGAATTGACATGAGTAGCGTCGATTCGGTCATGGAGTACAATGACTGGAATAAACAAAGAAATGAAACGGCACAAAATCCACCATTCCGCGTAAAGGAAACAAAACAAGTGCGAAATCCAGAAGAGGTGACCGTGACTGGGAACTGTGAAAGAGGTCAGTGAGAACAACAATTATCCATACATGAAACAGGGAGATCCAAGCGACAAAAGGAGGGACCAATGGGTGGCTTTGAGGAATTGTATGAACAGGTGGGAGACGAGGAACAAAGCCTCGGCTCCGTAGTCCAGGTGAGTGCGGATCGACGATGCAGATTCATGACAATAGAGGAGTGGGTGGACTGGTTCCGAAAGAAATGAGGTAGCGGCGAGTCATTCGTGGGGACAATGACTTGCCTGAAGTGGTTACATCAGCAAAACTGACCTGGTGCCTAGGCTGCCTAGAGATACCCCCAAAACCTCAGCAGTTTAAAAACTTTGAATTTGCCTGGAAAAACCTGAGCAAGCCTGAGTTTGCCTGGAAAAGCCTGGGCAAGCCTGAGTTTGCCTCAGATTTCTTTGGGTGCTTTGGGAGAGCCTAGGTTTTGGGGGGTATCTCTGGGTTACCTAGGCCAAGGGTACTTTTCCTGATGTAGTTCCAAAGAAATGATAGAAACACATATAAATGAGCGGAACCGCTGCATTTGACATCTTCTAGAGTATGTTAGGAAATGCTGAGGCTTCGACGTTACATGTACGGGGATTGACCGATTGGATCGAGTCAAAAAACAAAGGGAATTGCAGAGCTGGGGCCTTTCTGAACTCATCAAGACCCTTGTTAAATGTGTCTAAACCCATGAGGGTTAGGTAGAGGGGTACGTCGTTACCGGGTCTTCCAGAAAGGAGCGACAAGGAAACCAAACGAGGGAAGGTATGAAGCAGTTAGAAGTAAAAGAGCTCAAGGTTTCTGGAAGGGATGGGTGGCCTAGGAGAGAGATTCAGGGTGGATGAAGAAGAAAAGGAACCGAGGCGTCAGCAGACGACGCCTACGGACACCCTATCGTGTTCAGTTAGTAAAGGTAATCCATTCTATCGAACGGATTACGCACGAAAGGTATCCTGGATGGCAGACTGTTTCCTCGCAGTCTCCATCCCTTAATCGTTCCCTAGATTGATAGTCCATCCCTAGATCCTCAGCTGAGGCTGTAAGATCTATGCAAAGTAGCCCGATAAGTTTCAAGCACAGCTTCATGAAGTACACCGATACTCTCACGAAGAGTCAAATTTTGGCTTTGGGGGCTATTATTTTTTAATAATATATATATATATTAATTGTATTTTTCATTAAAAAAATAGAAAAAAATATACAGCTTTGCGAAGCGGTGTGGCAAATGTCACAAATGATGGCATCAGCCAAAATGATCAGATCTGCATCATTGATTTGCCTTTTTGGGAAAAAAAAGATTTATATCGAAACCAGGGGTCATGAGAGTGCATATGAGTGTTCAAAAACAGGAAATATCATATAGGAAGCATATAGGGTATCCCAGGCACATCAAAGTTGCCTAAAAAGGAAATTGGTCTAAAAATAGAACTTGATCTCATCAGGTAGCAAAAAATCTGAAAAAATCATAAAAAATACTCAAAAAATTCAGGGTTGCCTTGTTGGCCCTGAAAACGCAAAATAAAAAAAATACGCGATAAGTGTAAAAATTTTTATCACTTCAAATCATACCAGATCCTCTATACATTGAGTATATATGATGTACATGCTATTTTTAGCACCTCTAGTACACTCAGACACTCAGAATGGCTTATATCATTCAATATATTCAGTACACTCAATGCTTATTATACTTAACACACTTAACAATGAAAAAACTCGGAATAGTAGTAATGTATATTATACTCAACACACTCAACAATGAAAAACCTCAAAACAGTGTTCATGTGTATTATACTTAACACACATAACACACTTAACAATGAAAAAACTCGGATTAGTAGTAATGTATATCATACTCAACACACTCAACAATGAAAAACCTCGAAACAGTGTTCATGTGTGTTATACTCAACACACATAATGCACTTAACAATGAAAACTCTCAGAACAGTGTCCATGTGTATTATACTTAACATACTCAACACACTTAACAATGAAAAAACTTAGAACAGTGTTCATGTGTGTTATAACATACTTCATCAATCAATATAACATACTTAACAATCAAAACTCGGAGTAGTGTTATCACAAATTATACTTAACACACTTCATCAGTAAGTATAACATACCTTCAATAGGACATTGTTATACTATAACACACTTATAACAACGAGTTTTGGGCACTTATGGGCACTTATTTGGGGTTTTTGAGTCGAAATTCATTAATAGTACACTCAATAATTTTTGTATGGGCTCTATATTGTGTCAGGATGTTGTCTATATCATGTTCCTCTAAATATAATTCGGAGAACTCAAAAATACAACCTGTGTGGCTAGCTATACTATAATCTTTTGTAATATAACAGTGTGTCATGTAAATGACAGTACATACACCCATGTTATGAAGTCAAACTGCTGCTGGGTCATGAAAAGAGTCATCCTATAACCTATTTTATGCTAACTCTATGTGATACAGCCAAGAGATCTGTAATGGGGGTCATTGAATATGACATCTATTGTTACATGTAAGTGTAGACATCTATAGTGTACATGAAACATGTACATGTGTATCACAAAGTCCAACCTTTATGATAGCTATCTGAATCATGTACAGACACTGCCAGTAGACTGTAGGAGTGCTTTCTTGATGGACCAGCATCAGTATACTTGCATTACATGGACATATGCATTGGCATTTACTGGCAACTTTGTCAAGTTGTTTCTGTTGATGGAAGATTTCACATTGTTAGGAGACTGGTCTTTGGGACTAGGACATCTCCTCGCTGTTGGTGCTCTGTGTCTGCACTTCTCTGTTGGTTTGGGACTGAGAAGCTAGGAATCCCTAATCTACATGTCTACATGGATGACTTCTTTGGCTGGGATTTCAAGAGAAATCTAATCACCTTTCATGGCAAGAAGTATCCCAAGAAACAAGTACAGCTTTTAGTCTTTTGGGACATGATTGACTGCCCCTATGAAAACAGAAAACAACTTGACTGGGGAGTCTGGCTCTTGATCATTGGCTTCTTGACAGATGTCATGAAAGGCTCCATGTCTTTGACTCAGGAATCCATAGATGGACTTGTGGAAGCCATACACACATTCCTCTCATCTCCCAATTGCAAAGCTGCACTCAGAGACTGGCAGCACCTCACAGGTTCTTTGAATTGGTCACTCAATGTTCTTCCATGGGCCAGGTCTGCTCTCACAGAAATGTATTGCAAAATGAGTGGCAAAACACTTCAATTTTATCACATCCCCATCAATGGTGAAGTGCATAGAGACCTGACTTGGTTCTCTGACATGCTCAAGTCTGCCATTGGGATATGATTTGTAGATGCCCAAGCATGGAGTGATAGTGAAGCAAACTTTGTGTGCTGAACTGATGCTAGCAATATAGGCCTCTCCTTTGTCTATGCCAGTAATGTGTTTTGTTATCAAGTGCAGCCTACTCCTGGCAGCCCCATTGTAGACATTTTCTTCAGAGAGCTGCTAGCTATTCTATCTGGCCTTCATCATATTGCTTCTAAACCTAGTCCACCCAGAAGAGCTCTATTCTTCTCAGACAGTTTGGATTCTGTACAAGTTCTCAGCTCTCTTCCAGTCAAAGAATCATCACACAACTCCATCCTGCTAGCTATTGCTGGTATAGTTCTCAAGACTGGTATTGACATCAGAGTTTGTCACATTCCTGGCAAGAATAACATCAAGGCAGACCTTCTATCTAGACTTTTACTGGATGACTTCAAGCTCCAGTTCCCCTCCTACTGCGTCCGCACTTTTGAGACTCCAAGAGAGCTACTGCCGGCGCGATGGAGAGAGTCCTTTTAGAGGCCATGGGTGAGCAGAGGAAGAGACAAGGCCGCTCTGCTCACCCTCCTATGGACTTGAACAAGTTAGATGACTTGGTGTTATTCCTTCAAGCTCATGCTATTGAAAAGTCTACTAAACAGAACTATACTACAGGTGCTAGGGATTACATCCACTTCTGCACCTCACATAAACTTGATCTGGAGGTCTTCCACAGCATGAAAAATATATATCAGAGACAATCCTACAGTAAAAGCAGAACTACAACTAGCTTCACTCAAACAAGCCCAAAGATCTTGACACTGTATAACTGTACTATTGTAACACCATCCAATCTGATACACAATCATTTAACTCGTGTCTCATTCACATTTTCTTTCACCACCATCCACCCCTCAACAACATCTCATAGCAATTATAGCCCTCTATGATCCGCTCTGAATATTATGGGCTTTGGCCCAGTGTTGGCTAACTCTTACTTCTTGTCCTACCTGAGTGCAAAAGGCAGAGGTCGACATGAAGGCGGATTCCAAGGGTAGGGAGCCTTTCTGCAGGCCTCTGCAAACCACAGAACATCTCCCAGCAATTATAGTGCACTATTCATCACAACAGGTGTGCACATGAAGGTCTTCACCTTCATCATACCTAATGTGTACATGAATATACTTAATTGCTGGCTACCCTCTCACTCCCAGAGCCTCTAGATCACTCTGGACCATGGCTAGACACACACCGCGGGCAAATTGAAGGGCACTATTGCAAAAGGTGCCTTAATGGCACCTTTCCTGTACCATACTGGGCACGCTGCATCATGGCTTTTGAGCCACTTGTAAAGAACTCGCATGTATGTTGCTATCTACTCATCCCTACAATCAAAACAATGGCAGCCTGAAATATTAACTAAAAATTGTCATTGTTTTTGTGTCATCATGGCATGAGGCCAAGATGAGTGCTGCATTGCACTTCCGATGAGCAAACAAGTCTTTGAAACCCCATTTTCCAAAGCATGCAATCTCTCAGCATGTAGCACTACAGTGGGCTGATAATGCTTACTTTGCCTTACATTTATTGTTCAATATGGATAGTACAGCTGTGTAGAGGGACCCTGCTGCATACTGTCCCTCCGGGAATTTTGGTTTTCACCATGGACACCCTAACACTACTACTTAGTTTTTCATTGCCATTGAAATTAGGAGTGGAAACTGACATCTGCTCCCATATAGCTCAGTAGTCAATGCTCTTTAATATGATTTCTTATACAAGAAATGAAGTGCCACAAGTTTTCTTTGTATTCATATCATAAGAATAGCTGCCTGCATAAGCTGAGTGAGCTGATTACTACATGTTTTTCAAGCACAAATCATTCATATCTGTTTTCATATGTCTGGAGTTACTTGAGGATGGCAGGTAGCCTAGAGGTAGCGCCTCGAAATTAGGGCGCTCGATCAACTCTCGGAGGCAATAGGGTGCCCACCACGGTACAGGACAGGTGCCATGAAGGCACCACACACGATGGTGCCCTTCAATTTGCCTGCGGTGACATCACATGGGTCTCTGGACATATTTCGGACATTTTCAGCGTCTTTAGGGTGCTTGGATCATCAGCTAATAGCTGCACATGGTCCCATCTTCACATGCATCAGGCATATCATGATGGGGTTGATCTGGTCCTGATGGTGGCTGTTACAGGTGCCAGAGGTCTGAGCAGAAGCCTGTGAAAGCGAGTTTGCCCATCAGTTTTTGATCTCCCATTCTTCCTTTCCTTCCCCCACCATCTCTGACCTGGGTAAGGCTGCCTGCATGTCCCCTTGCTCTATTTGAGCCCTGATTTCACTATCCAGCACATTCCTCCATTTGTACAGACTATAGGCCTTCCAGAGGTGTCTCAGATACAGGAATTTGGTATGAAATTTTGCATTTTTCACCATCAAGACACTGAACAGATACCAAAGCACATCCAGACAGATCTAAGGAGATCAGACACTGCAGAAGTTGATTCCTTTGTTAGATCTTGAGTTTTTGGTGTCTCAGTGTGCTCTGATCATGTCTAATAAGCCTCTACATTGTACTAACTCTTATCTACATAGATCTACTCTTGATCTACCTGTTTTTCCTTCACCCTCCCTCCTCTCCCTTCTATCATGTATGTTCTCACTGTTTGTATATATGCAGTGGTATGTAGCTACATTCTTACCTATTCTGTACCATTATGTAGCCCTCCATGATCCGCTCTGAATGTTATGGGCTTTGGCCCAGTGTTGGCTAACTCTTACTTCCTGTCCCACCTGAGTGCAAAAGGCATGAAGTCATCCAGTAAAAGTCTAGATAGAAGGTCTGCCTTGATGTTGTCCTTGCCAGGTATATGACGAACTCTGATGTCAATATCAGTCTTGAGAACTATACCAGCAATAGCTAGGAGGATGGAGTTGTGTGATGATTCTTTGACTGCAAGAGAGCTGAGCACTTGAACTGAGTCCAGGCTATCTGAGAAGAACAGCGCTCTTTTGGGTGGACTAGGTTTGGATGCAATGTGATGGAGTCCTGATAGAATAGCCAGCAGCTCCCTGAAGAAGATGTCTACTATTGGGCTGTCAGGAGCTGCATCAGGAAAACCACTTTTTCTTTGTGATCTTTCAAAGACTCTAAAGATACCCCCCTCTGTATAAAGAAATAATAGAAGTTTCAGAGATTTTAAAGAATTTCAAAGAAATTCAAAGATTTCTAAAGATTCTCAAAGATTTCTAAAGCTCTTTAAAGCAGTTTAAAGCATTGAAAGACTCTAAAGATTCTGAGAGCAGTTTTTAATTCTTTATCAATTGGGGGAGTATCTTTAAAGACTTTGAGAGATAAAAATGCCAAAGTGATTTTCCTGATGTGGATGCACTTGATAGCAAAACCCATTGCTGGCATAAACAAAGGACAGTCCTATATTGCTAGCATCAGTCCAGCACACAAAGTCTGCTTCACTGTCACTCCATGCTTGGGCATCTACAAATCATATCCCAATGGCAGACTTGAGCATGTCAGAGAACCAAGTCAGGTCTCTATGCACTTCACCATTGATAGGGATGTGACAAAATTGAAGTGTTTTGCCACTCATTTTGCGATACATTTCTGTGAGAGCAGGCCCAGTGGCCTCTGCCTTTTGCACTCAGGTGGGACAGGAAGTAATAGTTAGCCAACACTGGGCCAAAGCCCATAACATTCAGAGCGGATCATGGAGGGCTACATAATGGTACAGGATAGGTAAGGTTGTAGCTACATACCATTACATATATACAAACAATGAGAACATACATGATATGAGGGAGAGGAGGGAGGGTGAAGGGAAAAGAGGCAGATCAAGGTTAGATCTATGTAGATAAGAGTTAGTCCAATGTAGGGGCTTATCAGACATGATCAGAGCGCACTGAGACACCAAAACCCAAGATCTAATAAAGGAATCAACTCCTAGAGTGTCTGATCACCTTAGATCTGTCTGGATGTGCTTTGGTATCTGTTCAGTGTCTTGATGGTGAAAAATGCGAAATTTCATACCAGATTCCTGTATCTGAGAGACCTCTAGAAGGCCTATAGTCTGTACAGATGGAGGAATGTGCTGGATAGTGAAATCAGAGCTCAAATAGAGCAAGGGGACATGCAGGCAGCCTCACCCAGGTCAGAGATGGTGGGGGAAGGAAAGGAAGAATGGGAGATCAAAAACTGATGGGCAAACTCGCTTTTACAGGCCTCTGCTCAGACCTCTGGCACCTGTAACAGCCACCATCAGGACCAGATCAACCCCATCATGATATGCCTGATGCATGTGAAGATGGGACCATGTGCAGCTATCAGCTGATGATCCAAGCGCCCCATAAGTGCTGGAAATGTCCGAAATATTGCCAGAGAC
Organism: Lentinula raphanica; assembly: GCA_027919835.1. NCBI lineage: Eukaryota > Fungi > Basidiomycota > Agaricomycetes > Agaricales > Omphalotaceae > Lentinula > Lentinula raphanica. The sequence goes on from JANVFP010000060.1 coordinate 18,066, forward strand.
CCATGTGATGTGTCTAGGCATGGTCCAGAGTGATCTAGAGACTCTGGAAGTGAAATAACACTCAAGTCCGCTTTTTGTGTTTTGAGTGTGAAACTCGAAATGACAATTGCGGGAGAGCCAGTGAACCAAATGCGTTCAAATTTGTTCTCATCCCGAAGAGGACATGGAGCCGCATATTTACACTTAAGACAACTAAGGGATCCATCCAGAACTGCACGGTGTAGAGCGAAATGTAAATCAAAAGCTCCATTAGAGGATTCTGAGCACTTTGGTGAAAAAGTGTGCATAACTCCACACAGAGTGAGTATGATCACTAGGTCATAGTGGACAACTTGTAGGGGCAATAGAGCTCTGTATGCGTACACAGTATAGTGGCAAGAGCTCTTGAGGGTAGCCAGCAATTAAGTGTATTCATGTACACATTAGGTATGATGAAGGTGAAGACCTTCATGTACATACCTGTTGTGATGAATAGTGCACAATAATTGCTGGGAGATGATCTGTTGTTTGCAGAGGCCTGCAGAAAGGCTCCCTACCCTTGGAATCCGCCTTCATGTCGACCCATGGAAGAACATTGAGTGATCAGTTCAAAGAACCTGTGAGGTGCTGCCAGTCTCTGAGTGCAGCTTTGCAATTGGAAGATGAGAGGAAAGTGTGGATGGCTTCTACAAGTCCATCTATGGATTCCTGAATCAAAGAGATGGAGTCTTTCATGATATCTGTCAAGAAGCCAATGATCAAGAGCCAGACTCCCCAGTCAAGTTGTTTTCTGTCTTCATAGGGGCAGTCAATCATGTCCCAAAAGACTAAAAGCTGTACTTGTTTCTTGGGATACTTCTTGCCATGAAAGGTGATTAGATTTCTCTTAAATGCTTCTGACCACCTTCCAGCAGCAACCTCCTGATCTCTGTGAGCTTTGAGTGCAGCAATGTCCACTTCTTCAGTGACATAATTTTCTACTTTCTGCTTGCATTCCTCTTCCTACTCTGCTTCATAGAAAGGCCAGAATCCTTCTCTCAGAGAGCGGATTACAGAAGCAACAAAGGGTTGATTGGGATGAGTGGATAAGAGGAGTTCCAAGCAATCCACATTGAAAGGAGTTTCAACTTTGATATAACTCGACATAGAGTGCAAAGTAGCAAGAATTTGATGATTGTTCAAGAGATGTTCAGGAGGTGAAGGTAGAGGAGGTGCAGTTATAGTAGATGTGATACTGGGAGGAATGATATTACAAGAAGAACTAGAAGAAGACCAAAGATAACCACGTCTAAAACGTGGGTTTGAAGCGGATTGGGTAGAGTCCAAAGCATGCTTTGTACCAGCCAGAGATTTAGGCCCTTGAAGAGCGCTTTCTACTCTCTCTGCGACGCTTTTGGAGCTGGTCATAACAGGACTGATTGTCAATGGCTCTGTGCTGTTCCCCACACTCACTGCAGTAGCCATGCTTCCTGTTATTAGGACAGGGCTCTGAACATCTCTTCTCATTCCAGAGGATACAAGGTGTGTCACGACACTTTGAACTGGGAGGAGAAGATGATGAACTACTACCAGAAGGCCTCTTCCTAGCAGATAACAGCTCTTTGAGGAGAAGAGTGTGGAAGCTCTCTGGATTGCCCAAGTCAAATAGAGTGTTGGCAGCCTTCTGCCTAGCTTCTTTATCAACTCTGATTGCCACAGATGGATCATAAGGTGAAGACCTGAAGTACTCCATAATTTGTGATTTATAGGTTTCCAGCTCAATTTTGCGATGGGGATAAACCTTGAGCAATGGAGCAGTCCAAGCATCAAAAACTCAGAGCCATTGGGACTCAGAAGTGACAGGAACAGACTTAAGTACTTGATCCCTACAAACATGGGGGAAACCTTCATGCCAGGTAATAGTACAAAATCTTCTAGTAGTGCTTTTGACCACCTCCCAGCAGCTACCTCCTGATCTCTGTGAGCTTTAAGTGCAGCAATGTCCACTTCCTCTGTGACATAATTCTCTACTTTCTGCTTGCATTCCTCTTCCCACTCTGTTTCATAGAAGGGCCAGAATCCCCCTCTCAGTGAGCGAATGACAGAAGCAACAAAGGGCTGATTAGGATGAGTGGATAAGAGGAGTTCTAAGCGATCCACATTGAAAGGAGTTTCAACTTTGATATGACTAGCCATAGAGTGCAAAGTAGCAAGAATTTGAGGATTGTTCAAGAGATGTTCAGGAGGTGAAGGTAGAGGAGGTGCAGTCATTGTAGATGTAATACTGGGAGGAATGACGTTACAAGATGCACTAGAAGAAGACCATAGATAGCCATGTCTAAAATGTGGATTTGAAGTAGATTGGGAAGAGTCCAGAGCATGCTTTGTACCAGCCAGAGATTTAGGCCCTTGAAGAGCGCTTTTTACTCTCTCTGCGACGCTTTTGGAGCTGGTCATAACAGGATTGATTGTCAATGGCTCTGTGCTGTTCCCCACACTCACTGCAGTAGCCATGCTTCCTGTTATTAGGACAGGGTTCTGAACACCTCTTCTCATTCCAAAGGATGCAAGGTGTGTCACGACACTTTGAACTGGGAGAGGAAGATGATGAACTACCACCAGAAGGCCTCTTCCTAGCAGATAGCAACTCTTTGAGCAGAAGAGTGTGGAAGCTCTCTGGATTGCCCAGATCAAATGGAGTATTGGCAGCCTTCTGCCTAGCTTCTTTATCAACTCTGATTGCCACAGATGGATCATAAGGTGAAGATCTGAAGTACTCCATAATTTGAGATTTGTATGTCTCCAGCTCAATTTTTCTATGTCGATAAACCTTGAGCAATGGAGCAGTCCATGCATCAAAAACTTGGAGCCATTGAGACTCTGAAGTGACAGGCATAGACTTGAGTACTTGGTCCTTACAAACCAGCTTGTACTCTGAGCCAAAGTCTCTGCTATCATCATAGGTAGCTGAAGAGAAGCTGACCAGTGCAGCATAAACTTTGTCAAAGTCAACAAAGCGATCCTTGACAATGAGGTGCAACAGAGAGACAGGGAGAGGGTCAGAGAAAGGCTGAGCAGCCAACAGTGATACCACAGGGTCCAAATTGCTCTCAGCAGCAAACAGGTTCTTGAGCTCCCAAGTTTTCTGCACATGAGCAGGAAGAGAAGAGGGACCTGATAGATGGGCCAAATAAGGAGCAGCTTCAAGAAGTGCAGCAGGAAGCATTGAAGCAGTAAGAGTAGGTTGTGAATGAGAGGCAAGCAGCCTAGCCAAGGCATCTCTCCCAGCCTGTAGTATTCAATAGGTCAACATGAAGGCGGATTCCAAGGGTAGGGAGCCTTTCTGCAGGCCTCTGCAAACAACAGATCATCTCCCAGTAATTATAGTGCACTATTCATCACAACAGGTACAGTGACGGCATTTATTGATGAACCATCCCAAATTGGGACATGCGCGTCTAATGGTAAAATTTCGTCGTCGTTCGTAGTTCGTCGTTTCTTTGCATTGGAATGAACAAAATAATGTACATTACTTGCTGAGACATATCATGAGAACTGGTATGAGCTAATACTTCCTCAAAAATACATTGTATGTCAGCTAAAAGTAATGAAAAAGCACCAAAAACTCGTTTAAAATATTTTCCTCCAGCTCAGTACTTTGTCCAGAGTCCATTTGCATCCAAAAGCTTCTGTATTCGATGAGGGAATGATTCGTGAAGCTTTCTAACATATGCCGAGAAGGTGGGATTATTCCATTCCTCCAACAGGACCTCCCATAATTCATCCGGATTTCTGGGCATCGGTGACCGCTTCTGTACCTGCTTTTTCAGATAAGCCCAGGCATTCTCGATAGGCGAGAGATCTGGTGAGTTCGGAGGCCACATGAGAACATAGATATTTTGGCTTTCCAGCCAGTCTTTGGTGATGCGAGAAGTGTGTTTGCTGTCATTATCCTGTTGGAAGATCCAGCTCTGGGGAGCATATTCATGCTCAGCAATGGTAGGAAGAACTGCTGTCTCGAGGATATGAATGTATTGGGGGCTTGTCAAGTTACCATCGATCTGATAGAGGGAGCCAACACCATCAGGAGTGATGCATCCCCACACATTCACTTTTCCTGAACCAAGTCCACGTCGAACACGTTGAGAAACATTACGACGGGTGAACTGATCAACACCTCGTGGGCGGCGACACCAGCGTTTGCCATCAGAACCATCCAAATTGAATTTTGACTCGTCTGAGAAGACCACTGTGAATTTCTTCCACTTCTCCGGATCTGTCCAATCCTGCCATGTGCGTGCGAAGGCGAGACGTTTGGCAATATGGAGAGGGGTGAGAAAAGGCTTTTTCGACAGATGTAGCCTCGTCGATCAACTTTGCAGAGGTTTGCACAAATAGTGCGGCCAGGGATATCTGGGAACATGTTGCGTTGGAGATCAGCTCCGTCACAGTAACGACCTTCGTCAAGAGCCTTCACAGCATTGTCTAGCTCACAGTAACGACCTTCGTCAAGAGCCTTCACAGCATTGTCTAGCTGAGCACGAGACAACTGAGATGAACGGCCGGTGTGCTTTCCATATGAGTAACAGCCTGCTTCTTTTGCCACACGGTAATTGCGAGAAATGGTGACATGTGTGGTGCATGTGTTTTCAAATTCTGATGTGTTTTTGGCAATAGAACGGAAGGACATTCCGAGTTCATCATGATAGAAGAGTATCGCTTTACGTTTAGTAGGAGTTACAAGGATGCTAGGGCATCCAGGAGGTCTGTGATTGCGTGGCATGTAATATTCGAGGTAGAAAGATATTTAAGCGCCCATCTGGGGCGGTTCATCAATAAATGCCGTCACTGTATGTACATGAAGGTCTTCACCTTCATCATATCTAATGTGTACATGAATACACTTAATTACTGGCTACCTTTCAAGTGCTCTTGCCACTATACTGTGTATGCATACAGAGCTCTATTGTACCTACAAGTTGTCCACTATAACTCTATGATGATACTCACTCTGTGTTGAGTTATTCATATTTTTTCAGAATGCTTTAATAAAGCTTTTGAAATATTTTCTATTCTACACAAAGCATTCCTGGACCAAACCTATGGATGTCTTAGATGGAAATATACAGTTTGATGTCCTCTTCAAGATGCAAATAATCTTGAAGGCATTTGGTCTAGTGGTTCTCCTGCAATCCTCATTTTAAAATGCACACTCAAAACACTTGTGTGTTATTTCATTCCCAGAGCCTCTATATCACTTAGCACCATGCCTAGACTCATCACATGGATTCCTGGACATATTTCGGACATTTCCAGCGCTTATAGGGCACCTGGATCATCAGCTGATAGCTGTACATGATCCCATTTTCACATGCATCAGGCAATTGATCATGGGGCTGTTTTAAATTGATGTGGCTGTTACAGGTGCCAGAGGTCTGAGCAGAGGCCTGTAAAAGCGAGTTGAAACATCAATTTTTGATCTCCCATTCTTCCTTTCCTTCCCCCACCATCTTTGACCTGGGTGAGGCTGCCTGCATGTTCCCTAGCTCTTTCTGAGCTCTGATTTCACTGTCCAGTACATTCCTACATCTGTACAGACTACAGGCCTTCCAGAGGTGTCTCAGATACAGGAATCTGGTATGAAATTTCGCATTTTTCACCATCAAGACACTGAACAGATATCAAAGCACATCCAGAGACACTGAACAGATACCAAAGCACATCCAGACAGATCTAAGGTGATCAGACACTCTAGGAGTTGATTCCTTTGTTAGATCTTGGGTTTTTGGTGTCTCAATCTAACCTTGATCTGCCTGTTTTTCCTTCATCTCCTGCTCTCCCTGAGCACCATCTTCATCTCAACACTCTGTATGGCTCCCCATTGCTCTGGATTACCAGATCCTCTTGCTATCCATGCTTCTACACCCTCCATGTCCAAATCTAGCCAGATCCATGCTGATCAGGCCTCATCTAAGCCCTTCAGACACCTTGATCTTGCTCAAACTCTCCCCAAATCCTCATCCACCAAGATCAGAGCAGATCAGAGTGCTTCTGAGGCCTCTAGGCCCCTCAATCCTGCACAAACCCGCCTCAATCCCTTATCTGATCAGATCACGCCAGATCAGGCCAGATCAAAGTTGCTCCCTTCCTCTCAAAAGTCCTCTAACATGCCTTCTCACTCTCAGAACACCTCTAGCTCGCTTCCTGAGCGCTCCATGGGCGCTTCTAGCTCCTCTAAACAGGGTAGAGCTCATGTCCACTTCAGGTCTGTGTCTCCTCATCCCTCTGATGTTCCATCTTCCTCTGCTGCTCCCCACTTGTCACCTCCTCCCTCCCTTGCTGCAAGGCTCTCTGATGACCCTGAGCAAGCTCTGGAGTTTCAGGCAGTCAGTGAACAAGCCAGGACTCTGCAGGAGGTTGTTGAACAGTTCAGAAATGAGGAGCTCAATGCTATGGAAGCCTTTAGGGCTATTAGAGACATATCATCCAATGATCCTGTTGTATCCCAAGACTATGTGTCTCAGATCATGGATATTCAGAGAGAGACCAATCAGTTTAAGAGAGACAAACTCAAAGGGAAGGAGGCTGCTGTTTCAGCTGATCAGAATGCTGTCTCTCATGAGGATGCTGTCAATGAGGCTGCTTGGGCTAGCATGCAAGCTCAGATTCAGGACCTGGATGATGAGCAAGCCCAGCTTGACTCTGGTGCTTCTCCTCAAGATTCAGAGCCTATTCTACAGGCTGGGAGAGATGCCTTGGCTAGGCTTCTTGCCTCTCCTGTCAAACCTGCTCCTACTGCTTCAATGCTTCCTGCTTCACTCCTTGAGGCTGCTTCTCACTTGGCCCATCTATCAGGCCCCTCATCTCTTCCTGCTCATGTGCAGAAGACTTGGGAGCTTAAGAATCTATTTGCTGCTGAGAGCAATCTGGACCCTGTTGTATCACTATTGGCTGCTCAGCCTTTCTCTGACCCTCTCCCTATCTCTCTGTTGCGCCTCATTGTCAAGGATCGCTTTGTTGACTTTGACAAAGTCTACTTCTCCTCATCTACTTATGATGATAGCAGAGACTTTGGTTCAGAGTACAAGCTGGTTCGTAAGGATCAAGTCCTCAAGTCTATGCCTGTCACTTCTGAGTCTTGACTTGGTGTTATTCCTTCAAGCCCATGCCATTGAAAAGTCTACCAAACAGAACTATACTACAGGTGCTAGGGATTACATTCACTTCTGCACCTCACACAAACTTGATCTGGATCCTACTCCATCTACACTCTCCAGATACATTGCCTATACATCCAGACACATTGCCTCTGGACCCAAATATCCCTCTGGTGCTCGACACTTTCTCAAACAACTGTATCCTCACTTTGATGAATCTCGTGCTCATCCTCTGGTTCAAGCTACAATCAGACCTCTGCCTTTTGCACTCAGGTGGGACAGGAAGTAATAGTTAGCCAACACTGGGCCAAAGCCCATAACATTCAGAGCGGATCATGGAGGGCTACATAATGGTACAGGATAGGTAAGGATGTAGCTACATACCACTACATATATACAAACACTGAGAACATACATGATATGAAGGAGAGGAGGGAGGGTGAAGGAAAAAGAGGCAGATCAAGGTTAGATCTATGTAGATAAGAGTTAGTACAATGTAGAGGCTTATCAGACATGATCAGAGCGCACTGAGACACCAAAAACTCAAGATCTAACAAAGGAATCAACTCCTAGAGTGTCTGATCACCTTAGATCTGTCTGGATGTGCTTTGATGTCTGTTCAGTGTCTTGATGGTGAAAAATGCGAAATTTCATACCAGATTCCTGTATCTGAGACACCTCTGGAAGCCTATAGTCTGTATAGATGGAGGAATGTGCTGGAGAGTGAAATCAGGGCTCAAATAGAGCAAGGGGACATGCAGGCAGCCTCACCCAGGTCAGAGATGGTGGGGAAGGAAAGGAAGAATGGGAGATCAAAAACTGATGGGCAAACTCGCTTTACAGGCCTCTGCTCAGACCTCTGGCACCTGTAACAGCCACCATCAGGACCAGATCAACCCCATCATGATATGCCTGATGCATGTGAAGATGGTATCATGTGCAGCTATCAGCTGATGATCCAAGCGCCCCATAGGCGCTGGGATTGTCCGAAATATGTCCAGAGACCCATGTGATGTGTCTAGGCATGGTCCAGAGTGATCTAGAGGCTCTGGGAGTGAAATAACACCTCTGCCTTTTGCACTCAGGTGGGACAGGAAGTTAGAGTTAGCCAACACTGGGCCAAAGCCCATAACATTGAGAGCAGATCATGGAGGGCTATAAATTGCTATGAGATGTTGTTGAGGGGTGGATGGTGGTGAGAGAAAATGTGAATGAGACGCGAGGTAAATGGTTGTATATCAGATTGGATGGTGTTACAATGATACTATTGTACAGTGTCAAGATCTTTGGGCTTGTTTGAGTGAAGCTAGTTGTAGTTCTGCCCTTACTGTAGGATTGTCTCTGATATATATTTTCCAAGCTGTAGAAGACCAACGTCCCAAGGCCATTATCACAGATTCTGAAAGTCCAAGTCTGGCATAGAAGGTTGCACCACCAGCTCTGAGTGAATGTCCACCAAACTCCCTACCAACATAAGCAAAGAACCTGGATTCAAACCAGGATCTAGAGGGGAGTGTTCCATCTTCACAGAGGAACAATGCAGGCCTGGCTCCATGTAGTTTGTCTCTGATAGTACAGTATTCCTTGAGGAGAGACACAGGACTAGCCACTGCTTGATGACTTTGGAGAATATCTGTTCCATGGTAAAAAGGATCACTCTTGTGATAAGGCAAGTGGTAACCAGCTCTGCCATTCTCAAACTTGAGAGAGACCCGCTTGATCACCTTACGCCAGTCACGCAGATCATGCTGATTAGGAACAGTGAGTTCACCAATGCGGTGACAGCCATAGAAGCCACAGCTTATGAGAGTTGCAAACAGAAGATCATCATAGGAGAGATGACGGGAGTCATAGAAGAGTTGGATATGAGAAATTTGAAGAGGAGGCTTCCTCTTGACAGGATCAGCTCTAACTTTCTTGGATCCTCTGATTGTAGCTTGAACCAGAGGATGAGCACGAGATTCATCAAAGTGAGGATAGAGTTGTTTGAGAAAGTGACAATCACCAGAGAGATATTTGGGTCCAGAGGCAATGTGTCTGGATGTGTAGGCAATGTATCTGGAAAGTGTAGATGGAGTAGGATCCAGGTCAAGTTGTGTGAGGTGCAGAAGTGGATGTAATCCCTAGCACCTGTAGTATAGTTCTGTTTGGTAGACTTTTCAATAGCATGGGCTTGAAGAAATAACACCAAGTCATCTAACTTGTTCAAGTCCATAGAAGGGTGAGCAGAGTGACCTTGTCTCTTCCTCTGCTCACCCATGGCCTCTAAAAGGACTCTCTCCATCGCGCCGGCAGTAGCTCTCTTGGAGGCTCAAAAGTGCGGACGCGGTAGGAGGGAAACTGGAGCTTGAAGTCATCCAGTAAAGTCTAGACAGAAGATCTGCCTTAATGTTGTCTTTGCCAGGAATATGACAAACTCTGATGTCAATACCAGTTTTGAGAACTATACCTGCAATAGCAAGGAGGATGGAGTTATGTGATGATTCTTTGACTGCAAGAGAACTGAGAACTTGGACAGAGTCCAAACTATCAGAGAAGAATAGGACTCTCTTGGGTGGACTAGGCTTGGAAGCAATGTGATGTAGGCCAGATAAAATAGCTAGCAGCTCTCTGAAGAAGATGTCTACAATGGGGCTGCCAGGAGTTGGATGCACCTGATAACAAAAGCCATTACTAGCATAGACAAAGGATAGGCCTATGTTGCTTGCATCAGTCCAGCTCACAAAGTCTGCTTCACTATCACTCCATCTTGGGCATCTACAAATGTATCCCAATGGCAGACTTGAGCATATCAGAGAACCAGGTCAGGTCTCTATGCACTTCACCATTGATAGGGATGTGACGAAATTGAAGTGTCTTCCCACTCATTTTGCGATACATTTCTGTAAGAGCAGGTCTAGCCCATGGAAGAACATTAAGTGACCAGTTTAGAGAACCTGCTAGATGCTGCCAGTCTCTGAGTGCAGCTTTGCGATTGGGAGATGAGAGGAATGTATGAATAGCTTCTACAAGTCCATCTATGGATTCCTGAGTCAAAGAGATAGAGCCTTTCATGATATCTGTTAAGAAGCCTATGATCAAAAGCCAGACTCCCCAGTCTTGTTTTCTATCTTCATAAGGGCAATCAATCATGTCCCAAAAGACTAGAAGCTGTACTTGTCTCTTGGGATATTTCTTGCCATGAAAGGTGATTAGATTCCTCTTGAAGTCCCAGCCAAAGAAGTCATCCATGTAAACATGTAGATTAGGGATTCCTAGCTTCTCAGTCCCAAACCAACAGAGCAGTGCAGACACAGAGCACCAACAGCGAGGAGAGGTTCTAGTCCCAAAGACCAGTCTCCTAACAATGTGAAATCTTCCATCAACAGAAACAACTTGACAAAGTTGCCAGAGAGGATGAGCAGGGAGATTGAGGAAGGCTTTAGCCACATCACTCTTGAATAGCACAAGCTCCTCATTAGGGTGCTCTTTGATAACATCATTGAGCACCTGACCAAAGGTGTGCATATCATCATATTTCACTTTGGCCTCCTCTCTAGGAATACCATCATTGAGACCTGATGCAGTTTGATCCATGACAACTCTAGCTTTCCCCTTCTGCCAGACTACAAACATAGGGGAAACTTCATGCCAGGCAATAGTACAAAATCTTCTGGTAGTGCTTCTGACCACCTTCCAGCAGCTACCTCCTGATCTCTGTGAGCTCTAAGTGCTGCAATGTCTACTGGTTCAGTCACATAGTTATCAACTTTTTGTCTGCATTCCTCTTCCCACTCTGCTTCATAGAAAGGCCAGAACCCTTCTCTCAATGAACGAATAACAGAAGCAACAAAAGGTTGGTTAGGATGAGAAGATAAGAGGAGTTCCAAACGATCCACATTGAATGGAGTTTCAACTTTGATGTAACCAGACATAGATTGTAGAGTAGCAAAAATTTGGGGATTATTCAAGAGATGTTAGGAGGTGAAGGTAGAGGAGGTGCAGTCATAGTAGATGTGATACTGGGAGGAATGATGTTACAAGAAGAACTAGTAGAAGACCATAAATAACCACGTCTAAAACGTGGATTAGAAGTAGATTCAGATGTATCCAATAAATGCTTTGTACCAGCCAGAGATTTAGGCCCTTGAAGAGCGCTTTCTACTCTCTCTGCGACGCTTCTGGAGCTGGTCATAGCAGGACTGATTGTCAATGGCTCTGTGCTGTTCTCCACACTCACTGCAGTAGCCATGCTTCCTGTTATTAGGACAGGGCTCTGAACACCTCTTCTCATTCCAAAGGATGCAAGGTGTGTCACGACGCTTTGAGCTGGATGAGGAAGAAGATTGGCTACCACCAGAAGGCCTCTTTCTAGCAGATAACAACTCTTAAGAAGAGTGTGGAAGCTCTCTGGATTGCCCAGGTCAAATGGAGTGTTGGCAGCTTTCTGCCTAGCTTCTTTATCAACCCTGATAGCCACAGATGGATCATAAGGTGAGGATCTGAAATACTCCATAATTTGTGCTTTGTATGTCTCCAGCTCATCTTTGCGATGTGGATAAACCTTGAGCAAAGGAGCAGTCCATGCATCAAAAACTCGGAGCCATTGAGACTCAGAAGTGACAGGCATAGACTTGAGAACTTGATCCTTACGAACCAGCTTGTATTCTGACCCAAAATCTCTGCTATCATCATAGGTAGATGAGGAAAAGCTGACCAGTGCAGCATAGACTTTATCAAAGTCCACAAGCGATCCTTGACAATGAGGCGAAGCAAAGAGACAGGGAGAGGATCAGAGAAAGGTTGAGCAGCAAGTAGAGATACAACTGGGTCAAGATTGCTTTCAGCAGCAAAGAGGTTCTTGAGTTCCCAAGTTTTCTGCACATGAGCAGGAAGAGATGAGGGGCCTGATAGATGTGCCAAGTGAGGAGCAGCTTCAAGAAGTGCAGCAGGAAGCATTGAAGCAGTTGAAGCAGGTTTGACAGGAGAGGCAAGAAGTCTGCCAAGGCATCTCTCCCAGCCTGTAGAATAGGCTCTGGATCTTGAGGAGAAGCACCAGATTCAAGCTGGGCTTGCTCATCATCCAGATCCTGAATCTGAGTCTGCATGCTAGCCCAGGCAGCTTCATTGACAGCTTCTTCATGAGAGACATCATTCTGATCTGCTGAGACAGCAGTCTTCTTCCCTTTGAGCTTAGCTCTCTGATCTCTCTTAAACTTATTAGTCTCTCTCTGGATATCCATGATCTGAGACACATAGTCTTGGGATATAACAGCATCATTGAAAGAGAGATCTCTAACAGCCCTAAAGGCATCCATAGCATTGATCTCCTCATTTCTGAACTGTTCAACAACCTCCTGAAGAGCCCTGTCTTGTTCACCAACTGTCTCAAACTCCAGAGCCTGCACAGGGTCATCAGAGAGCCTGTCAGCAAGGGAGAGAGAGGGTGACAAGTGAGGAGCAGCAGAGGAGGATGGAACATTCTGGGAGTGAGGAGAAACAGACCTGAAGTGAACATGGGTTTCAGACTGCCTAGAGGAGCTAGAGGTGCCCTTGGAGTACTGGGAAGGTAAGCTGGGTGTGATCTGGGAGTCAGAATGCTTGTTAGAGGACTTGAGAGAAGAAGAGAGTGACTTTGATCTGGCCTGGTCTGGCCTGATCTGGTCAGATGAAGGAGGAGAAGAACATGATCAAGAATGAGTGGTCTAGAGGCCTGGGATGCAGTCTGATTAGCTCTGGTCTTGCAGGATGAAAGTTTGGGAAGAGCTTGAGCAAAATTGATGTGTTGGAATGGCTTGGATGAGGTCTGATCATGCTGGATCTGACTAGATTTTGACTTGGAGGGTGTAGAAGCATGGAAAGCATGAGGATCTGATGATTCAGATGATGAGGAGCCATATAGATTGTTGAGATGAAGATGGTGCTCAGAGAGAGCAGGAGATTGAAGGAAAAACAGGCAGATCAAGGTTAGATCTATGTAGATAAGAGTCAGTACTATGTAGAGGCTTATCAGACATGATCAGAGCGCACTGAGACACCAAAAACCCAAGATCTAACAAAGGAATCAACTCCTAGAGTGTCTGATCACCTTAGATCTGTCTGGATGTGCTTTGGTATCTGTTCAGTGTCTTGATGGTGAAAAATGCGAAATTTCATACCAGATTCCTGTATCTGAGACACCTCTGGAAGGCCTGTAGTCTGTACAGATGTAGGAATGTACTGGACAGTGAAATCAGAGCTCAGAAAGAGCTAGGGAACATGCAGGCAGCCTCACCCAGGTCAGAGATGGTGGGGGAAGGAAAGGAAGAATGGGAGATCAAAAATTGATGTTTCAACTCGCTTTTACAGGCCTCTGCTCAGACCTCTGGCACCTGTAACAGCCACATCAATTTAAAACAGCCCCATGATCAATTGCCTGATGCATGTGAAGATGGGATCATGTACAGCTATAAGCTGATGATCCAGGCGCCCTATAAGCGCTGGAAATGTCCGAAATATGTCCAGGAATCCATGTGATGAGTCTAGGCATGGTGCTAAGTGATATAGAGGCTCTGGGAATGAAATAACACACAAGTGTTTTGAGTGTGCATTTTAAAATGAGGATTGCAGGAGAACCACTAGACCAAATGCCTTCAAAATTATTTGCATCTTGAAGAGGACATCAAACTGTATATTTCCATCTAAGACACCTATAGGTTTGATCCAGGAATGCTTTGTGTAGAATAGAAAATATTTCAAAAGCTTTATTAAAGCATTCTGAAAAAATATGAATAACTCAACACAGAGTGAGTATCATCATAGGGTTATAGTGGACAACTTGTAGGGACAATAGAGCTCTGTATGCGTACACAGTATAGTGGCAAGAGCACTTGAGAGGTAGCCAGCAATTAAGTGTATTCATGTACACATTAGGTATGATGAAGGTGAAGACCTTCATGTATATACCTGTTGTGATGAATAGTGCACTATAATTACTGGGAGATGATCTGTTGTTTGCAGAGGCCTGCAGAAAGGCTCCCTACCCTTGGAATCCGCCTTCATGTCGATGAAAATGTGCGGCTCCATGTCCTCTTCGGGATGAGAACAAATTTGAAGGCATTTGGTTCACTGGTTCTTCCGCAATCGTCATTTCAAGTTGCACACTCAAAACACAAAAAGCAGACTTGAGTGTTTTCACTCCCAGAGCCTCTAGATCACTCTGGACCATGCCTAGACACATCACATGGGTCACTGGATATATTTCGGACATTCCCAGTGCTTATGGGGCGCTTGGATCATCAGCTGATAGCTGCACATGGTCCCATCTGCACATGCATCAGGCATATCATGATGGGGTTGATCTGGTCCTGATGGTGGCTGTTACAGGTGCCAGAGGTCTGAGCAGAGGCCTGTAAAAGTGAGTTTATCATCATCAGTTTTTGATCTCCCATTCTTCCTTTCCTTCCCCACCATCTCTGACCTGGGTGAGGCTGCCTGCATGCCCCTTGCTCTATTTGAGCCCTGATTTCACTATCCAGCACATTCCTCCATCTGTACAGACTACAGGCCTTCCAGAGGTGTCTCAGATACAGGAATCTGGTATGAAATTTCGCATTTTTCACCATCAAAACACTGAACAGATACCAAAGCACATCCAGACAGATCTAAGGTGATCAGACACTGTAGAAGTTGATTCCTTTGCTAGATCTTGGGTTTTTGGTGTCTCAGTGCGCTCTGATCATGTCTGATAAGCCTCTACATTGTACTAACTCTTATCTACATAGATCTAACCTTGATCTGACTGTTTTTCCTTCATCCTCCTGCTCTCCCTGAGCACCATCTTCATCTCAACACTCTGTATGGCTCCCCATCGCTCTGAATCACCAGATCCTCTTGCTATCCATGCTGCTACACCCTCCATGTCCAAATCTAGCCAGATCCATGCTGATCAGGCTTCATCTAAGCCCTTCAGACACCTTGATCTTGCTCAAACTCTCCCAAGTCCTTATCCACCAAGATCAGAGCAGATCAGAGTGCTTCTGAGGCCTCTAACCCCTCAATCCTGCACAAACTCGCCTCAATCCCTTATCTGATCAGATCACGCCAGATCAGGCCAGATCAAAGTTGCTCCCTTCCTCTCAAAAGTCCTCTAACATGCCTTCTCACTCTCAGAACACCTCTAGCTCGCTTCCTGAGCGCTCCATGGGCGCTTCTAGCTCCTCTAAACAGGGTAGAGCTCATGTCCACTTCAGGTCTGTGTCTCCTCATCCCTCTGATGTTCCATCTTCCTCTGCTGCTCCCCACTTGTCACCTCCTCCCTCCCTTGCTGCCAGGCTCTCTGATGACCCTGAGCAGCTTGGAGTTTCAGGCAGTCAGTGAACAAGCCAGGACTCTGCAGGAGGTTGTTGAACAGTTCAGAAATGAGGAGCTCAATGCTATGGAAGCCTTTAGGGCTATTAGAGATATCTCATCCAATGATCCTGTTGTATCCCAAGACTATGTGTCTCAGATCATGGATATTCAGAGAGAGACCAATCAGTTTAAGAGAGACAAACTCAAAGGGAAGGAGGCTGCTGTTTCAGCTGATCAGAATGCTGTCTCTCATGAGGATGCTGTCAATGAGGCTGCTTGGGCTAGCATGCAAGCTCAGCTTCAGGCACTGGATGATGAGCAAGTCCAGCTTGACTCTGGCACTTCTGTTCAAGATTCAGAGCCTATTCTACAGCTGGGAGAGATGCCTTGGCTAGGCTTCTTGCCTCTCCTTCAAACCTGTTACTGCTTCAATGCTTCCTGCTGCACTTCTTGAAGCTGCTCCTCATTTGGCCCATCTATCAGGTCCTCATCTCTTCCTGCTCATGTGCAGAAAACTTGGGAGCTCAAGAATCTGTTTGCTGCTGAGAGCAATCTGGACCCTGTGGTATCACTGTTGGCTGCTCAGCCTTTCTCTGACCCTCTCCCTGTCTCTCTGTTGCGCCTCATTGTCAAGGATCACTTTGTTGACTTTGACAAAGTTTATGCTGCACTGGTTAGCTTCTCCTCATCTACTTATGATGATAGCAGAGACTTTGGTTCAGAGTACAAGCTGGTTCGTAAGGATCAAGTACTCAAGTCTGTTCCTGTCACTTCTGAGTCCCAATGGCTCCGAGTTTTTGACGCATGGACTGCTCCATTGCTCAAGGTTTATCCACATAGAAAAATTGAGCTGGAGACATACAAATCTCAAATTATGGAGTACTTCAGATCTTCACCTTATGATCCATCTGTGGCAATCAGAGTTGATAAAGAAGCTAGACAGAAGGCTGCCAATACTCCATTTGATCTGGGCAATCCAGAGAGCTTCCACACTCTTCTGCTCAAAGAGTTGTTATCTGCTAGGAAGAGGCCTTCTGGTGGTAGTTCATCATCTTCCTCTCCCAGTTCAAAGCGTCGTGACACACCTTGCATCCTTTGGAATGAGAAGAGGTGTTCAGAACCCTGTCCTAATAACAGGAAGCATGGCTACTGCAGTGAGTGTGGGGAACAGCACAGAGCCATTGACAATCAATCCTGTTATGACCAGCTCCAAAAGCGTCGCAGAGAGAGTAAAAAGCGCTCTTCAAGGGCCTAAATTCTGGCTGGTACAAAGCATGCTCTGGACTCTTCCCAATCTACTTCAAATCCACATTTTAGACATGGCTATCTATGGTCTTCTTCTAGTGCATCTTGTAACGTCATTCCTCCCAGTATTACATCTACAATGACTGCACCTCCTCTACCTTCACCTCCTGAACATCTCTTGAACAATCCTCAAATTCTTGCTACTTTGCGTGACTCTATGGCTAATTATATCAAAGTTGAAACTCCCTTCAATGTGGATCGCTTAGAACTCCTCTTATCCACTCATCCTAATCAGCCCTTTGTTGCTTCTGTCATTCGCTCACTGAGAGAGGATTCTGGCCCTTCTATGAAGCAGAGTGGGAAGAGGAATGCAAGCAGAAAGTAGAGAACTATGTCACTGAGGAAGTAGACATTGCTGCACTTAAAGCTCACAGAGATCAGGAGGTAGCTGCTGGGAGGTGGTCAGAAGCACTACCAGAAGATTTTGTACTATTACCTGGCATGAAGGTTTCCCCCATATTTGTAGTCTGGCAGAAGGGGAAAGCCAGAGTTGTCATGGACCAAACTGCATCAGGTCTCAATGATGGTATCCCTAGAGAGGAGGCCAAAGTCAAATATGATGACATGCACACTTTTGGCCAGGTGCTTAATGATGTTATCAAAGAGCATTCTAATGAGGAGCTTGTGCTATTCAAGAGTGATGTGGCCAAAGCTTTCCTCAATCTCCCTGCTCATCCTCTCTGGCAGCTTTGTCAAGTTGTCTCTGTTGAAGGAAGATTTCATATTGTCAGGAGATTAGTGTTTGGAACTAGAACCTCTCCTCGCTGTTGGTGCTCTGTATCAGCACTCCTTTGTTGGTTTGGAACTGAGAAGCTAGGAATCCCTAATCTACATGTGTACATGGATGATTTCTTTGGATGAGACTTCAAGAGGAATCTCATCACCTTTCATGGCAAGAAGTATCCCAAGAGACAAGTACAGCTTCTAGTCTTTTGGGACATGATTGACTGCCCCTATGAAGACAGAAAACAAGACTGGGGAGTCTGGCTCTTAATCATTGGCTTCTTGACAGATATCATGAAAGGGTCCATCTCTTTGACCCAAGAGTCCATTGATGGACTTGTAGAAGCCATCCACACATTCCTCTCATCTCCCAATCGTAAAGCTGCACTCAGAGACTGGCAGCACCTCACAGGTTCTTTGAACTGGTCACTTAATGTTCTTCCATGGGCCAGGCCTGCTCTCACAGAAATGTATCGCAAAATGAGTGGCAAAACACTTCAATTTCGTCACATCCCTATCAATGGTGAAGTGCATAGAGACCTGACTTGGTTCTCTGACATGCTCAAGTCTGCCATCGGGATACGATTTGTAGATGCCCAAGCATGGAGTGACAGTGAAGCAGACTTTGTGTGCTGGACTGATGCAAGCAACATAGGTCTATCCTTTGTCTGTGCTAGCAATGGGTTTTGCTATCAAGCGCATCCAACTCCTGGCAGCCCAATTGTTGATATCTTCTTCAGAGAGCTACTAGCTATTCTATCTGGCCTACATCACATTGCTTCCAAACCTAGTCCACTCAAGAGAGCTCTATTCTTCTCTGATAGTTTGGACTCTGTTCAAGTGCTGAGCTCTCTTGCAGTCAAAGAATCATCACACAACTCCATCCTTCTTGCTATTGCTGGTATAGTTCTCAAGACTGGTATTGACATCAGAGTTCGTCATATTCCTGGCAAGGATAACATCAAGGCAGATCTTCTATCTAGACTGTTACTGGATGACTTCAAGCTCCAGTTCCCCTCCTACCGCGTCCGCACTTTTGAGCCTCCAAGAGAGCTACTGCCGGCGCGATGGAGAGAGTCCTTTTAGAGGCCATGGGTGAGCAGAGGAAGAGACAAGGGCGCTCTGCTCACCCTCCTATGGACTTGAACAAGTTAGATGACTTGGTGTTATTCCTTCAAGCCCATGCCATTGAGAAGTCTACCAAACAGAACTATACTACAGGTGCTAAAGATTATATCAGGTTCTGCACCGCTCATAATCTGGATCTGGATCCCACCCCATCCACACTCTCCAGATACATTGCCTACACATCCAGACATATTGCCTCTGGACCCAAATATCTCTCTGGTGCTCGTCACTTTCTCAACAACTCTATCCTCACTTTGATGAATCTCGTGCTCATCCTCTGGTTCAAGCTACAATCAGAGGCTCCAAGAAAGTTAGAGCTGATCCAGTCAAGAGGAAGCCTCCTCTTCAAATATCTCATATCCAACTCTTTTATGACTCTCGTCATCTCTCCTATGATGATCTTCTGTTTGCAACACTCATGAGCTGTGGCTTCTATGGCTGTCATCGCATTGGTGAACTCACTGTTCCTAATCAGCATGATCTGTGTGACTGGCGTAAGGTGATCAAGCGGGCCTCTCTAAAGTTTGAGAATGGCAGAGCTGGTTACCACTTGCCTTATCACAAGAGTGATCCTTTTTACCATGGAACAGATATTCTCCAAAGTCATCAAGCAGTGGCTAGTCCTGTGTCTCTCCTCAAGGAATACTGTACTATCAGAGACAAACTACATGGAGCCAGGCCTGCATTGTTCCTCTGTGAAGATGGAACACTCCTCGACATGAAGGCGGATTCCAAGGGTAGGGAGCCTTTCTGCAGGCCTCTGCAAACAACAGATCATCTCCTAGTAATTATAGTGCACTATTCATCACAACAGGTATGTACATGAAGGTCTTCACCTTCATCATACCTAATGTGTACATGAATACACTTAATTGCTGGCTACCTCTCAAGTGCTCTTGCCACTATACTGTGTACGCATACAGAGCTCTATTGTCCCTACAAGTTGTCCACTATAACCCTATGATGATACTCACTCTGTGTTGAGTTATTCATATTTTTCAGAATGCTTAAATAAAGCTTTTGAAATATTTTCTATTCTACACAAAGCATTCCTGGACCAAACCTATAGGTGTCTTAGATGGAAATATACAGTTTGATGTCCTCTTCAAGATGCATATAATTTTGAAGGCATTTGGTCTAGTGGTTCTCCTGCAATCCTCATTTTAAAATGCACACTCAAAACACTTGTGTATTATTTCATTCCCAGAGTCTTTATATCACTTAGCACCATGCCTAGACTCATCACATGGATTCCTGGACATATTTCGGACATTTCCAGTGCTTATAGGGCGCCTGAATCATCAGCTGATAGCTGTACATGATCCCATCTTCACATGCATCAGGCAATTGATCATGGGGCTGTTTTAAATTGATGTGGCTGTTACAGGTGCCAGAGGTCTGAGCAGAGGCCTGTAAAAGCGAGTTGAAACATCAATTTTTGATCTCCCATTCTTCCTTTCCTTCCCCCACCATCTCTGACCTGGGTGAGGCTGCCTGCATGTTCCCTAGCTCTTTCTGAGCTCTGATTTCACTGTCCAGTACATTCCTACATCTGTACAGACTACAGGCCTTCCAGAGGTGTCTCAGATACAGGAATCTGGTATGAAATTTCGCATTTTTCACTATCAAGACACTGAACAGATACCAAAGCACATCCAGACAGATCTAAGGTGATCAGACACTCTAGGAGTTGATTCCTTTGTTAGATCTTGGGTTTTTGGTGTCTCAGTGCGCTCTGATCATGTCTGATAAGCCTCTACATAGTACTGACTCTTATCTACATAGATCTAACCTTGATCTGCCTGTTTTTCCTTCACCCTCCCTCCTCTCCCTCATATCATGTATGTTCTCATTGTTTGTAAATATGTAGTTGTATGTAGCTACATCCTTACCTATCCTGTACCATTATGTAGCCCTCCATGATCCGCTTTGAATGTTATGGGCTTTGGCCCAGTGTTGGCTAACTTTAACTTCCTGTCCCACCTGAGTGCAAAAGGCAGAGGCCACTAGATCCTGGTTTGAATCCAGGTTTTTTGCTTATGTTGGTAGGGAGTTTGGTGGACATTCAATTAGAGCTGGTGGTGCAACCTTTTATGCCAGACTTGGTCTTTCTGAATCTGTGATTATGGCTTTAGGGCGTTGGTCTTCTACAGCTTGGAAAATATATATCAGAGACAATCCTACATTAAGGGCAGAACTACAACTAGCTTCACTTAAACAAGCCCAAAGATCTTGACACTGTACAATAGTACCATTGTAACACCATCCAATCTGATATACAACCATTTACCTCGCGTCTCATTCACATTTTCTCTCACCACCATCCACCCCTCAACAACATCTCATAGCAATTATAGCCCTCCATGATCCGCTGTGAATGTTATGGGCTTTGGCCCAGTGTTGGCTAACTCTAACTTCCTGTCCCACCTGAGTGCAAAAGGCAGAGGCTCAGAGAGCCGATTACAGAAGCAACAAAGGGTTGATTGGGATGAGTGGATAAGAGGAGTTCCAAGCGATCCACATTGAAAGGAGTTTCAACTTTGATATAACTAGACATAGAGTGCAAAGTAGCAAGAATTTGAGGATTGTTCAAGAGATGTTCAGGAGGTGAAGGTAGAGGAGGTGCTGTCATAGTAGATGTGATACTGAGAGGAATGATATTACAAGAAGAACTAGAAGAAGACCAAAGATAACCACGTCTAAAATGTGGGTTTGAAGCAGATTGGGTAGAGTCCAAAGCATGCTTTGTTCCAGCCAGAGATTTAGGCCCTTGAAGAGCGCTTTCTACTCTCTCTGCGACGCTTCTGGAGCTGGTCATAGCAGGATTGATTGTCAATGGTCGACATGAAGGCGGATTCCAAGGGTAGGGAGCCTTTCTGCAGGCCTCTGCAAACAACAGATCATCTCCCAGCAATTATAGTGCACTATTCATCACAACAGGTATGTACATGAAGGTCTTCACCTTTATCATACCTAATGTGTACATGAATACACTTAATTGCTGGCTACCCTCAAGAGCTCTTGCCACTATACTGTGCACGCATACAGAGCTCTATTGCCCCTACAAGTTGTCCACTATGACCTAGTGATGATACCCAGTCTGTGTGGAGTTATGCACACTTTTTCACCAAAGTGCTCAGAATCTTCTGATAGAGCTTTTGATTTACATTTCGCTCTACACCATGCAGTTCTGGATGGATCCCTTAGGTGTCTTAAGTGAAAATGTGCGGCTCTATGTCCTCTTTGGGATGAGAACAAATTTGAAGGCATTTGGTTCACTGGCTCTTCCGCAATCGCCGTTTCAAGTTGCACACTCAAAACACAAAAAGCGGACTTGAGTGTTATTTCACTCCCAGAGTCTCTAGATCACTCTGGACCATGCCTAGACACATCACATGAGTCTCTGGCAATATTTCGGACATTCCCAGCGCTTATGGGGCGCTTGGATCATCAGCTGATAGCTGCACATGGTCCCATCTTCACATGCATCAGGCATATCATGATGGGGTTGATCTGGTCCTGATGGTGGCTGTTACAGGTGCCAGAGGTCTGAGCAGAGGCCTGTAAAAGCGAGTTTCATCATCAGTTTTTGATCTCCCATTCTTCCTTTCCTTCCCCCACCATCTCTGACCTGGGTGAGGCTGCCTGCATGTCCCCTTGCTCTATTTGAGCTCTGATTTCACTATCCAGCACATTCCTCCATCTGTACAGACTACAGGCCTTCCAGAGGTGTCTCAGATACAGGAATCTGGTATGAAATTTCGCATTTTTCACCATCAAGACACTGAACAGATACCAAAGCACATCCAGACAGATCTAAGGTGATCAGACACTCTAGGAGTTGATTCCTTTGTTAGATCTTGGGTTTTTGGTGTCTCAGTGCGCTCTGATCATGTCTGATAAGCCTCTACATTGTACTAACTCTTATCTACATAGATCTAACCTTGATCTGCCTGTTTTTCCTTCATCCTCCTGCTCTCCCTGAGCACCATCTTCATCTCAACACTCTGTATGGCTCCCCATCACTCTGAATCACCAGATCCTCTTGCTATCCATGCTGCTACACCCTCCATGTCCAAATCTAGCCAGATCCATGCTGATCAGGCCTCATCTAAGCCCTTCAGACACCTTGATCTTGCTCAGACTCTCCCCAAATCCTCATCCACCAAGATCAGAGCAGATCAGAGTGCTTCTGAGGCCTCCAGGCCCCTCAATCCTGCACAAACTCGCCTCAAACCCTTATCTGATCAGATCAGGCCAGATCAGGCCAGATCAAAGTTGCTCCCTTCCTCTCAAAAGTCCTCTAACATGTCCTCTCACTCTCAGATCACCTCTAGCTCGCTTCCTGGGCGCTCCATGGGCCCTTCTAGCTCCTCTAAACAGGGTAGAGCTCATGTCCACTTCAGGTCTGTGTCTCCTCATCCCTCTGATGTTCCATCCTCCTCTGCTGCTCCCCACTTGTCACCCCCTCCCTCCCTTGCTGCCAGGCTCTCTGATGACCCTGAGCAAGCTCTGGAGTTTCAGGCAGTCAGTGAACAAGCCAGGACTCTGCAGGAGGTTGTTGAACAGTTCAGAAATGAGGAGCTCAATGCTATGGAAGCCTTTAGGGCTATTAGAGATATATCATCCAATGATCCTGTTGTATCCCAAGACTATGTGTCTCAGATCATGGATATTCAGAGAGAGACCAATCAGTTTAAGAGAGACAAACTCAAAGGGAAGGAGGCTGCTGTTTCAGCTGATCAGAATGCTGTCTCTCATGAGGATGCTGTCAATGAGGCTGCTTGGTCTAGCATGCAAGCCCAGATTCAGGACCTGGATGATGAGCAAGCCCAGCTTGACTCTGGTGCTTCTGCTCAAGATTCAGAGCCTATTCTACAGGCTGGGAGAGATGCCTTGGCTAGGCTTCTTGCCTCTCCTGTCAAACCTGCTCCTACTGCTTCAATGCTTCCTGCTTCACTCCTTGAGGCTGCTCCTCACTTGGCCCATCTATCAGGCCCCTCATCTCTTCCTGCTCATGTGCAGAAGACTTGGGAGCTTAAGAATCTATTTGCTGCTGAGAGCAATCTGGACCCTGTTGTATCACTATTGGCTGCTCAGCCTTTCTCTGACCCTCTCCCTATCTCTCTGTTGCGCCTCATTGTCAAGGATCGCTTTGTTGACTTTGACAAAGTCTATGCTGCCTTGGTTAGCTTCTCCTCATCTACTTATGATGATAGCAGAGACTTTGGTTCCGAGTACAAGCTGGTTCGTAAGGATCAAGTCCTCAAGTCTATGCCTGTCACTTCTGAGTCTCAATGGCTCCGAGTTTTTGATGCATGGACTTCTCCATTGCTCAAGGTTTATCCACATAGAAAAATTGAGCTGGAGACATATAAATCCCAAATTATGGAGTACTTCAGATCTTCACCTTATGATCCATCTGTGGCAATCAGAGTTGATAAAGAAGCTAGGCAGAAGGCTGCCAACACTCCCTTTGATCTGGGCAATCCAGAAAGCTTCCACACTCTTCTGCTCAAAGAGTTGTTATCTGCTAGGAAGAGGCCTTCTGGTAGTAGTTCATCATTTTCCTCTTCCAGTTCAAAGCGTCGTGACACACCTTGCATCCTTTGGAATGAGAAGAGGTGTTCAGAGCCCTGTCCTAATAACAGGAAGCATGGCTACTGCAGTGAGTGTGGGGAACAGCACAGAGCCATTGACAATCAATCCTGCTATGACCAGCTCCAGAAGCGTCGCAGAGAGAGTAGAAAGCGCTCTTCAAGGGCCTAAATCTCTGGCTGGTACAAAGCATGCTTTGGACTCTACCCAATCCACTTCAAACCCACGTTTTAGACGTGGTTATCTTTGGTCTTCTTCTAGTTCCTCTTGTAATATCATTCCTCCCAGTATCACATCTACTATGACTGCACCTCCTCTGCCTTCACCTCCTGAACATCTCTTGAACAATCCTCAAATTCTTGCTACTTTGCACTCTATGTCAAATTATATCAAAGTTGAAACTCCTTTCAATGTGGATCGCTTGGAACTCCTCTTATCCACTCATCCCAATCAACCCTTTGTTGCTTCTGTAATCCACTCTCTGAGAGAAGGATTCTGGCCTTTCTATGAAGCAGAGTGGGAAGAGGAATGCAAGCAGAAAGTAGAGAATTATGTCACTGAAGAAGTGGACATTGCTGCACTCAAAGCTCACAGAGATCAGGAGGTTGCTGCTGGGAGGTGGTCAGAAGCACTACCAGAAGACTTTGTACTCTTACCTGGCATGAAGGTTTCCCCTATGTTTGTAGTCTGGCAGAAGGGGAAAGCCAGAATTGTCATGGACCAAACTGCATCAGGTCTCAATGATGGTATACCTAGGGATGAGGCCAAAGTCAAATATGATGACATGCACACTTTTGGCCAGGTGCTCAATGATGTTATCAAAGAGCACCCTAATGAGGAGCTTGTGCTATTCAAGAGTGATGTAGCTAAAGCTTTCCTCAATCTCCCTGCTCATCCTCTCTGGCAACTGTGCCAAGTTGTATCTGTTGAAGGCAGATTTCATATTGTCAGAAGACTGGTCTTTGGAACTAGAACCTCTCCTCGCTGTTGGTGCTCTGTATCTGCACTTCTCTGTTGGTTTGGGACTGAGAAGCTAGGAATCCCTAATCTACATGTCTACATGGATGACTTCTTTGGATGGGACTTCAAGAGGAATCTGATCACCTTTCATGGCAAGAAGTATCCCAAGAGACAAGTACAGCTTCTAGTCTTTTGGGACATGATTGACTGCCCCTATGAAGACAGAAAACAAGACTGGGGAGTCTGGCTGTTGATCATTGGCTTCTTGACAGATATCATGAAAGGCTCCATCTCTTTGACTCAGGAATCCATAGATGGACTTGTGGAAGCCATCCACACATTCCTCTCATCTCCCAATCGCAAAGCTGCACTCAGAGACTGGCAGCACCTCACAGGTTCTTTGAACTGGTCACTTAATGTTCTTCCATGGGCCAGGCCTGCTCTCACAGAAATGTATCGCAAAATGAGTGGCAAAACACTTCAATTTCGTCACATCCCTATCAATGGTGAAGTGCATAGAGACCTGACTTGGTTCTCTGACATGCTCAAGTCTGCCATTGGGATACGATTTGTAGATGCCCAAGCATGGAGTGACAGTGAAGCAGACTTTGTGTGCTGGACTGATGCTAGCAATATAGGACTGTCCTTTGTTTATGCCAGCAATGGGTTTTGCTATCAAGTGCATCCAGCTCCTGGCAGCCCAATAGTGGACATCTTCTTCAGGGAGCTGCTGGCTATTCTATCAGGACTCCATCACATTGCATCCAAACCTAGTCCACCCAAAAGAGCACTGTTCTTCTCAGATAGCCTGGACTCAGTTCAAGTGCTCAGCTCATTTGCAGTGAAAGAATCATCACACAACTCCATCCTCCTAGCTATTGCTGGTATAGTTCTCAAGACTGGTATTGACATCAGAGTTCGTCATATTCCTGGCAAGGACAACATCAAGGCAGACCTTCTATCTAGACTCCTACTGGATGACTTCAAGCTCCAGTTCCCCTCCTACCGCGTCCGCACTTTTGAGCCTCCAAGAGAGCTACTGCCGGCGCGATGGAGAGAGTCCTTTTAGAGGCCATGGGTGAGCAGAGAAAGAGACAAGGCCACTCTGCTCACCCACCTATGGACTTGAACAAGTTAGATGACTTGGTGTTATTCCTTCAAGCCCATGCCATTGAAAAGTCTACCAAACAGAACTATACTACAGGTGCTAGGGATTACATTCACTTCTGCACCTCACACAAACTTGATCTGGATCCTACTCCATCTACACTCTCCAGATACATTGCCTATACATCCAGACACATTGCCTCTGGACCCAAATATCTCTCTGGTGCTCGTCACTTTCTCAAACAACTCTATCCTCACTTTGATGAATCTCGTGCTCATCCTCTGGTTCAAGCTACAATCAGAGGCTCCAAGAAAGTTAGAGCTGATCCAGTCAAGAGGAAGCCTCCTCTTCAAATATCTCACATACAACTCTTCTATGACTCTCGTCATCTCTCCTATGATGATCTTCTGTTTGCAACTCTCATGAGCTGTGGCTTCTATGGCTGTCATCGCATTGGTGAACTCACTGTTCCTAATCAGCATGATCTGTGTGACTGGCGTAAGGTGATTAAGCGGGCCTCTCTCAAGTTTGAGAATGGCAGAGCTGGTTACCACTTGCCTTATCACAAGAGTGATCCTTTTTACCATGGGACAGATATTCTCCAAAGTCATCAAGCAGTGGCCAGTCCTGTGTCTCTACTAAAGGAATACTGTACCATCAGAGACAAACTACATGGAGCCAGGCCTGCATTGTTCCTCTGTGAAGATGGAACACTTCCCTCTAGATCCTGGTTTGAATCTAGGTTCTTTGCTTATGTTGGTAGGGAGTTTGGTGGACATTCAATTAGAGCTGGTGGTGCAACCTTTTATGCCAGACTTGGTCTTTCAGAATCTGTGATAATGGCCTTGGGACGTTGGTCTTCTACAGCTTGGAAAATATATATCAGAGACAATCCTACAGTAAGGGCAGAATTACAACTAGCTTCACTCAAACAAGCCCAAAGATCTTGACACTGTACAGTAGTATCATTGTAACACCATCCAATCTGATATACAACCATTTACCTCGCGTCTCATTCACATTTTCTCTCACCACCATCCACCCCTCAACAACATCTCATAGCAATTTATAGCCCTCCATGATCCGCTCTGAATGTTGTGGGCTTTGGCCCAGTGTTGGCTAACTCTAACTTCCTGTCCCACCTGAGTGCAAAAGGCAGAGGCTCTGTGCTGTTCCCCACACTCACTGCAGTAGCCATGCTTCCTGTTATTAGGACAGGGCTCTGAACACCTCTTCTCATTCCAAGGGATGCAAGGTGTGTCACGACGTTTTGAACTGGGAGAGGAAGATGATGAACTACTACCAGAAGGCCTCTTCCTAGCAGATAACAACTCTTTGAGCAGAAGAGTGTGGAAGCTCTCTGGATTGCCCAAGTCAAATGGAGTGTTGGCAGCCTTCTGCCTAGCTTCTTTATCAACCCTGATAGCCACAGATGGATCATAAGGTGAAGACCTGAAGTACTCCATGATTTGTGATTTGTAGGTCTCCAGCTCAATTTTGCGATGGGGATAAACCTTGAGCAATGGAGCAGTCCATGCATCAAAAACTCGGAGCCATTGGGACTCAGAAGTGACAGGAACAGACTTGAGTACTTGATCCTTACGAACCAGCTTGTACTCTGATCGACATGAAGGCGGATTCCAAGGGTAGGGAGCCTTTCTGCAGGCCTCTGCAAACAACAGATCATCTCCCAGTAATTATAGTGCACTATTCATCACAACAGGTATGTACATGAAGGTCTTCACCTTCATCATACCTAATGTGTACATGAATACACTTAATTGCTGGCTACCTCTCAAGTGCTCTTGCCACTATACTGACTATACTGTGTACGCATACAGAGCTCTATTGTCCCTACAAGTTGTCCACTATAACCCTATGATGATACTCACTCTGTGTTGAGTTATTCATATTTTTTCAGAATGCTTTAATAAAGCTTTTGAAATATTTTCTATTCTACACAAAGCATTCCTGGATCAAACCTATAGGTGTCTTAGATGGAAATATACAGTTTGATGTCCTCTTCAAGATGCAAATAATTTTGAAGGCATTTGGTCTAGTGGTTCTCCTGCAATCCTCATTTTAAAATGCACACTCAAAACACTTGTGTGTTATTTCATTCCCAGAGCCTCTATATCACTTAGCACCATGCCTAGACTCATCACATGGATTCCTGGACATATTTCGGACATTTTCAGCGCTTATAGGGCGCCTGGATCATCAGCTGATAGCTGTACATGATCCCATCTTCACATGCATCAGGCAATTGATCATGGGGCTGTTTTAAATTGATGTGGCTGTTACAGGTGCCAGAGGTCTGAGCAGAGGCCTGTAAAAGCGAGTTGAAACATCAATTTTTGATCTCCCATTCTTCCTTTCCTTCCCCCACCATCTCTGACCTGGGTGAGGCTGCCTGCATGTTCCCTAGCTCTTTCTGAGCTCTGATTTCACTGTCCAGTACATTCCTACATCTGTACAGACTACAGGCCTTCCAGAGGTGTCTCAGATACAGGAATCTGGTATGAAATTTCGCATTTTTCACCATCAAGACACTGAACAGATACCAAAGCACATCCAGACAGATCTAAGGTGATCAGACACTCTAGGAGTTGATTCCTTTGTTAGATCTTGGGTTTTTGGTGTCTCAGTGCGCTCTGATCATGTCTGATAAGCCTCTACATAGTACTGACTCTTATCTACATAGATCTAACCTTGATCTGCCTGTTTTTCCTTCACCCTCCCTCCTCTCCCTCATATCATGTATGTTCTCATTGTTTGTAAATATGTAGTTGTATGTAGCTACATCCTTACCTATCCTGTACCATTATGTAGCCCTCCATGATCCGCTTTGAATGTTATGGGCTTTGGCCCAGTGTTGGCTAACTTTAACTTCCTGTTCCACCTGAGTGCAAAAGGCAGAGGCCCAAAGTCTCTGCTATCATCATAAGTAGATGAGGAGAAGCTGACCAAGACAGCATAGACTTTATCAAAGTCAACAAAGCGGTCCTTGACAATGAGGCGCAGCAGAGAGACAGGGAGAGGGTCAGAGAAAGGCTGAGCAGCCAACAATGATACAACAGGGTCCAGATTGCTCTCAGCAGCAAAGAGATTCTTGAGCTCCCAAGTCTTCTGCACATGAGCAGGAAGAGATGAGGGACCTGATAGATGGGCCAAGTGAGGAGCAGCTTCAAGAAGTGCAGCAGGAAGCATTGAAGCAGTAGCAATAGGTTGTGAAGGAGAGGCAAGAAGCCTAGCCAAGGCATCTCTCCCAGCCTGGAGAATAGGCTCTGAATCTTGGGCAGAAGCACCAGAGTCAAGCTGGACTTGCTCATCATCCAGTGCCTGAAGCTGAGCTTGCATACTAGCCCAAGCAGCCTCATTGACAGCATCCTCATGAGAGACAGTATTCTGATCTGTTGAAACAGCAGCCTCCTTCCCTTTGAGTTTGTCTCTCTTAAACTGATTGGTCTCTCTCTGAATATCCATGATCTGAGACACATAGTCTTGGGATAACAACAGGATCATTGGATGAGATAACTCTAATAGCCCTAAAGGCTTCCATAGCATTGAGCTCCTCATTTCTGAACTGTTCAACAACTTCCTGCAGAGTCCTGGCTTGTTCACTGACTGCCTGAAACTCCAGAGCTTGCTCAGGGTCATTAGAGAGCCTGGCAGCAAGGGAGGGAGGAGGTGACAAGTGGGGAGCAGCAGAGGAAGATGCAACATCAGAGGGATGAGGAGACACAGACCTGAAGTGGACATGAGCTCTACCCTGTTTAGAGGAGCTAGACGCGCCCATGGAGCGCCCAGGAAGCGAGCTAGAGGTGATCTGAGAGTGAGAGGACATGTTAGAGGACTTTTGAGAGGAAGGGAGCAACTTTGATCTGGCCTGATCTGGCCTGATCTGATCAGATAAGGGATTGAGGCGAGTTTGAGCAGGATTGAGGGCTCTAGAGGCCTCAGAAGCAGTCTGATCTGCTCTGATCTTGGTGGAGGAGGATTTGGGGAGAGTTTGAGCAAGATCAAGGTGTCTGAAGGGCTTAGATGAGGCCTGATCAGCATGGATCTGACTAGATTTGGACATGGAGGGTGTAGCAGCATGGATAGCAAGAGGATCTGGTGATTCAGAGTGATGGGGAGCCATACAGAGTGTTGAGATGAAGATGGTGCTCAGGGAGAGCAGGAGGATGAAGGAAAAACAGGCAGATCAAGGTTAGATCTGTGTAGATAAGAGTTAGTACAATGCATGATCAGAGCGCACTGAGACACCAAAAACCCAAGATCTAGCACAGGAATCGACTCCTAGAGTGTCTGATCACCGAGCGCACTGAGACACCAAAAACTCAAGATCTAGCAAAGGAATCAACTCCTAGAGTGTCTGATCACCTTAGATCTGTCTGGATGTGCTTTGACGTCTGTTCAGTGTCTTGATGGTGAAAAATGCGAAATTTCATACCAGATTCCTGTATCTGAGACACCTCTGCCTTTTGCACTCAGGTGGGACAGGAAGTAAGAGTTAGCCAACACTGGGCCAAAGCCCATAACATTCAGAGCGGATCATGGAGGGCTACATAATGGTACAGGATAGGTAAGGATGTAGCTACATACCACTACATATATACAAACAGTGAGAACATACATGATAGAAGGGAGAGGAGGGAGAGTGAAGGAAAAACAGGCAGATCAAGGTTAGATCTATGTAGATAAGGGTTAGTACAATGTAGAGGCTTATCAGACATGATCAGAGCGCACTGAGACACCAAAAACCCAAGATCTAACAAAGGAATCAACTCCTAGAGTGTCTGATCACCTTAGATCTGTCTGGATGTGCTTTGATGTCTGTTCAGTGTCTTGATGGTGAAAAATGCGAAATTTCATACCAGATTCCTGTATCTGAGACACCTCTGCCTTTTGCACTCAGGTGGGACAGGAAGTAAGAGTTAGCCAACACTGGGCCAAAGCCCATAACATTCAGAGCGGATCATGGTCGACATGAAGGCGGATTCCAAGGGTAGGGAGCCTTTCTGCAGGCCTCTGCAAACAACAGATCATCTCCCAGCAGTTATAGTGCACTATTCATCACAACAGGTATGTACATGCAGGTCTTCACCTTCATCATACCTAATGTGTACATGAATACACTTAATTGCTGGCCACCCTCAAGAGCTCTTGCCACTATACTGTGTACGCATACAGAGCTCTATTGCCCCTACAAGTTGTCCACTATGACCTAGTAATGATACCCAGTCTGTGTGGAGTTATGCACACTTTTTCACCAAAGTGCTCAGAATCCTCTGATAGAGCTTTTGATTTACATTGCGCTCTACACCACGCAGTTCTGGATGGATCCCTTAGGTGTCTTAAGTGAAAATGTGCGGCTCCATGTCCTCTTCGGGATGAGAACAAATTTAAAGGCATTTGGTTCACTGGTTCTTCCGCAATCGTCATTTCAAGTTGCACACTCAAAACACAAAAAGCGGACTTGAGTGTTATTTCACTCCCAGAGCCTCTAGATCACTCTGGACCATGCCTAGACACATCACATGGGTCTCTGGCAATATTTCGGACATTCCCAGCGCTTATGGGGCGCTTGGATCATCAGCTGATAGCTGCACATGATACCATCTTCACATGCATCAGGCATATCATGATGGGGTTGATCTGGTCCTGATGGTGGCTGTTACAGGTGCCAGAGGTCTGAGCAGAGGCCTGTAAAAGCGAGTTTGCCCATCAGTTTTTGATCTCCCATTCTTCCTTTCCTTCCCCCACCATCTCTGACCTGGGTGAGGCTGCCTGCATGTCCCCTTGCTCTATTTGAGCCCTGATTTCACTCTCCAGCACATTCCTCCATCTGTACAGACTACAGGCCTTCCAGAGGTGTCTCAGATATAGGAATCTGGTATGAAATTTCGCATTTTTCACCATCCACTTCAGTCACCCACCTAACTAGGCCTATTTAGGCTTAACTTTCATCAAAATCCCATAGCCTACAGGAGCTTGATCCCTGGGATATCCCAGGTGTGGGAATCCCAGACATGGGATTTCCAAGTACCTGGGACACCCAAATGGGATTTCCACACCTGTTATCTCAGTATGGAGTTCCCACCTGGGACTCCCACTTGGGACTTCCAATGCATGGGACTCCCATCTAGTCTGGGCATCCCATGCTAGTTCTTATGACATGGGAGTCCCACATCAGCTGGGAATCCCAACTCACTACTCATTATGGGAAACCCACCTGAAATGGGAGTCCCATATGAGCTGGGAATCCCATGATGACCACTTATTATGGGAAACCCGTCTGAAATGGGAGTCCCATATCAGTTGGGAATCCCAACTAACCACTTAGTATGGGATACCCACCTGAAATGGGAGTCCCATATGAGCTGGGAATCCCATGATGACCACTTATTATGGGAAACCCATCTGAAATGGGAGTCCCATATCAGTTGGGAATCCCAACTAACCACTTAGTATGGGATACCCACCTGAAATGGGAGTCCCATATGAGCTGGGAATCCCATGATGACCACTTATTATGGGAAACCCATCTGAAATGGGAGTCCCATATCAGTTGGGAATCCCAACCAACCACTCAATATAAGAGTCCCACCGGAAGTGAGTTTCTCTGCATGGGAATCCCAAATATTTAATCCCAAGGACCAGTATGAGACCCACACCTGTCTAGGGGATTCTAAACTTCACAAGTAGCTCATGGCCATACTACATAGCATTCTCACTTACTATATATTCTTGCTTCTTTGTATTTTCAAGCACTTCATGGAACAAAAAAAGATTCAAATTGTGAGATTGTTAATAAATGAGCAATTCTAGATTATATGTTCAGCGTATGCATCTGCAATATCTAGAGTATCAATATGCTCTATCAAAGCTAAATCTAAGTCATCGTTGTCCAAATCATCAATTTCATCCAAGTCATCAGTGTTCCCTTCTTCGTATGACTGCTCGTGGACGTCTTCTGTCTCCTCATCATTCAGACCTTCAAGAGATGGTACAACCTCTGATGGAAGACCTGTGAATGTTTGCATCCATCGCGCCGACATTTGCTTAAGGAGTTTGCGGCGCCGACGGAGCTGGTATAACAGTGTTACATCTGCCGAAATTGGTCAGCAGATCAATGGTGCGGAAACGATTCATTATTCATGCCTTCTGTGTCGCTCATGGCAGTTTGAAGAACCACCCATTCCTCATTATACCAACTACCCAATGCGGATAGTTCATGCTTGAGCCGCTGAAGCTCCTCATCTGCTCGGTCTCGTAGCAGAATGCCACGGATGCCTGTTCGAACTTCTTCATCAGATAGCCAGAGTGGTGGATGTTCATTATCGTTGTCTTCTGTTAGCCCTGTATCATCCCAAACCGCATCATCAACATCGAGGGTGAACAACTCCTTCATCACAAGTGGTCTCGGAGCCTGAGCATGTGCTGGTGCTCGTTGAGAGGCGATCATGTTGGACATCGACTTGCATAAGTTGTTATATTTGCGAACCAGTGCTTCAATCCCACTATCGCGTCGTTTGACAGTACTTTCAGTGTGATTGTGTAGCTTGCGTTCAGAAGCTAAGTACATTCTCATGAGTTACCAGTTGATGAGAAACGATGGGATCTTACTGTTTGTCTGTCGACGAAAAGAGCGCTCAACACGATCACGCTCAAACTTCCGTGCGCGTAATCTTTGACATATACGAGCCTTTAGCGCACAGGCATTCATGCGATCCCTCACAAAACTGCTTGAAGCCAGTCTCCGATAGTCCTGCATCCCTTCGACTCCAAGTCGAGACTCGGAGGCCCGAAGTTGGTTCTGTAGTTTGACTAACTTCTCCTTTACTGACGCCAGCTCTGATTCTGCCTCTGCTATCTCATATGGTTCCGAGAGAGGATCCGCTATGATGGCCTCCATACGTTTCAGTGTTTCAGCCGAAGTGTCGCGCGCTCTTCTTAGCTGTATAGTGCTTTCGATCGCTTTCTTTCCTGCGGTTTGAGATTGCCCTATAACCAAATGCATGTATGTCATGAACAAATCCACGAGACATGATACAAGGGATACATACGTGGGAGAGGGCGTGTAGCAGAGGCCACCTGCAGCTGCCATTGACTGCGAAGAAATTCTGGATCACGCATCGAAGAGAGTACGTCCTTGTCTCCCTCATCGCGTCGGGCTTGAGCTTGTCGCCATTTCCTCACTAGGAACCCCGCAATACCCTCTAGATTGACTTGATTGATATGATGGATCTGCATATCCAACGTATAAAGCCGCGTATAATACTAGAAGTACTGTCAGTTATTCCTCTTGAAAATTTTGTACATCCGACGACTCACCCCACAAACTCTGAGGTATGCAATAAGCGGGCTGATCAGATGCCAAAAGCGTTCACACCCCTCTCCGTCAGATAGTCCAAAACCTATGCATTTACGAGGATGGTAAATGCACTGACAAGCCCAGCCATGCCCGAATGCGTGGAAGACCGAAATTCCAAAGCCAATTCGGGGGAAATACTCATTAAGGAAGCCCCACTTGACGCAACTACGCTCGAGCTGGCAAGCTATGTCGTATAGCAGGCCAACAGACCAGTCTGGAGGTAGGTGCTTGAATAACATATCGACAAGGGCTAGTGCGTAATGTTGGCGTTCTCCCGGGGTGGTCATGTTCACTAACCACAGCACGTTGTCGTGCCGACACAAGAGTCCCATAACTGCCGTGGAGTCGAAAAACTGGGTACTTGCTTTCTGTCTGTCACCATCAGCAGCGGTAAAACTGTCGTTACAGGCATCTAGCACGGAGTTTGGAACTTTGAGATGAGGCTCCATTCTATCATCCTCCTGTTCCGGTCGAGCAGGTGCCTTATTCGTCCGTATTGAGTCCACCTTCGCTTCCCAATGGTCAACATGGTCTTGGGGAATGAATGACGTCTTCGGATGCTCGTACAATGGATCCCGTACTTGCTTGTTATGTTTCTGCGTGAAGCACGCATCGAGGCAGACGATAGCACTAAAACTATGTCATGCTTAGCATATTCTCAAGGTGGACATATGTCGAAGGACTTACCCTCCTTCGAATTTCATATCACTTCCAAAGCAGAGGGGACAACGACTCCGAAGGTACTCGGATGGACGAGTGAGTGTTTGTGGTATAGCACCTTCAGTGCGAATCCGCTTCGCAGGTGCTCCTGACTCATCCGATTCATCGTCGGATGAGTTTGGTGATCCAAACAACTCCTCGACGTCGAAGTCAGTAGCGGTCTCGTTTATTGAGGGTACGGGGGTGAAATGGTGTCTGATGGATGGATATTTGCACGAGTTTTCTCGATCACCGACTGTACCGAACTTTGAGCGGCCTGTTGGAGAACGTTGTACCAACGCAGAGCATTGGAGAACTGCCGCCGAAGAGGATCCTAAGTGTAATCGTAAGAACATAGTCCAGAGCACGAGACCAAACTAACCCACCTTGCCGCTCATTTGATAACCTTGCGATCGGAGAAAATCTTCAATTGCAGCACAGAAAGCAGTGACGTTGGGCGAGATGCGGAGAAATAAACGAGTTACAAAATCGAGTAGGCGGATGTCGAATGCTAGAGTAGGGAAGATCGGAGCACAACCGAACAATCCCAGCCGCATGAGTTGAGTCGCTGCAGTTCTACATTGACAGACGACCAGGGAAGTTCTGTGAACCTCTGAACAACAGGAGTCAGCCGAAATTGAGCAAATTTCGAAGGAAACTCACTGTTGAAGGATACTACATTAACCTCTAACCGTCTTTCACCTGAACCCATGCAAACACAAGTTTGAGACTCTAACGTCACCTCTTGAGCAAGATTGGCTGAATTGCAAAGATATTTCATATA
The DNA here is from genome assembly GCA_027919835.1 of Lentinula raphanica. Lineage (NCBI taxonomy): Eukaryota > Fungi > Basidiomycota > Agaricomycetes > Agaricales > Omphalotaceae > Lentinula > Lentinula raphanica. The sequence continues at coordinate 54,176 of JANVFP010000060.1, forward strand.
CACTGGTACGAGTGAAGGTATAACCAGCGTCTGCCAGTTGGTAACCTGTCGAAGTCGTTTGTTGCGATGTGTCGTAGATGTAGCCGCAGATGCTTCAACAATATTAGAAACGATTGGATCCACAGGTTCTTGACTGTGTGTGTCCTTGGCCTTCGACGCATTGGAATTATCTACGCCGAGATCAAAGAGTGGTCTTTCAAGGAAGCCCACTTGTCCACGAGGAACAGGTAGAAATCGTCTTTGGGCGTGTGTTCTGCCATGCGGGCCATATAGAACGACAGCCGCCGATCTTTTTGTGGGTGATTTCGAATGCGGCGAGCTTGGGAAAGCCACGTATCGAGAACGTGAAGGTGTCTGCGGTCGAGTAGGATTGCTCTCGAGTTGAGATTTTGGTATCCGCAATCGAGACATGGTGAAAGTGTAGAGGGAGGTCACTGAACTGCAAAGCGTAAGACTCTTCTTGTCATTGTTCCTTTGCTTGGTCTAGAAGAATAGACTATTGTTCGATACTGACAATTAAAATGAGTCGGCTAACGCACCTGTGAATACCGACAACTTCCACGTAGCAGATCCAGCATCGTTCGATATCCAACGTGGTTGCTCCGACTCCGATAGTGTTGATCACAGTTTCGTTTCTGTATACGCTAAGTTGCAACTCAATCATTCATAACTCACGTCGTAAGTCTGACAACGTACCGGTGATTCCGATAAGCTCATCGATACTCGAACGCGTCGACATTGAATGATCCCGAAAAGCTTGTAGAAACTTGAAACTCGTCTGAAGATGCCAGCAGCAAGAGGTCGTGCAGCAATAGGAGGAAGTTGAGCAGTGAGGGCGTTGTATAGAGGTAGTGAGAGAGTCCAAAAGGCTTCGAAACGTGCAGCAATAGGAGGAAGTTGAGCAGTGAGGGCGTTGTATAGAGGTAGTGAGAGAGTCCAAAAGGCTTCGAAAGGTTTGAAGGCTGTCGGGGACGAGCAGGACGACGAGCAAAGGACTTAGCGTGAAGCAAGGAGAAAATGTTTTCCCACGCGTTTCCCGCCAGGTTGAGCCACAGGTCCGGAAGAAAAACTTCGTTTTTGGAAATATTCTTTACATCCGGAAGAATATTTCCAAAAACGAAGTTTTTCTTCCGGACCTGTGGCTCAACCTGGCGGGAAACGCGTGGGAAAACATTTTCTCTTTCTTCTTACTCGTCGTCGTTACTTATGGCAGTGAGGTCGCTAGGCTTCCTTGGGCTCCGTCTTCGTGTTCAACCCCCGAGGTATGTCTCTCCGATGCTTCAAATGTCTTACTTACTGATATAAATGTCAGATATACGCTATAACGACGACGACGACGACGACGAAAGACGCTACGCGATTAGTGAGTTTTGCCAGAGTCCTTCATCTGAAAAGGATTGGGAACGATTTCGGAATCAGTTTTGGAGTAGTCAGGCTTCGCAGGACTCGCAAATGGCAGCAAAGAGCGCTCTAGAGGCCCTTGCGGGTATGTCCTTTCATTGTGCTTGATATGTTTCTTCTCATTATCAGGTTAGAATACGGCTCAGACGATGAAGAACTCGTATATCATCCTTCGAGCCCACAAGAATCTACGTTGACACGAATCGCCGCATTTCACGATGATCACGACGTACCAACTACATCCGATCCCAACCTCCTTGCAGGTATGCGATAGGTCTAACTATGTCCATCCATATTTCTCATCGCCCATCGTAGAAAACACTTCGAAAAACGATGGCGAACCTATGTCACAACCCATCACAGTACCCACTCTTACTTCTCCTTTGATATCTGACCGGGACAGCTTGACTCGTGGAGGCTCACCGCTTATGTTCTCGTCTCAACCTGTTCACAAATTGTCGAGGATCAAACAAGAGTACGCTCGGCGATTTTTGGATATAGAGGCTATCGACGATGAAGAAGAAGAGATGGCGCGCGACAGTGATATCTCAGAAGGTAGGACTGCCTGCTTTGATTTTCAAATCTTCCTAAATTGTCGTGTCCAGATGATTTCATTGAATACTCCATGCCCGGCGACGCTTCTATCTCACAATCTTCTCCGAGTACTTTTGTTCTGCCCCGAACTGAAACAGCTACGACTCGCTTCATCGACCATCTCGAAGAGACCTACGTTCACGGTAGTCAGACCCTGATCGAGGAGTCTGAGTCTCAGACGATCGAGGAAATCACACGCACCAATCATCAAGACCGAGATTGGGTAGAAACGGTTCTGCTTGAGGCTACTCATCTTCCCGATGATTGGGTACTCTTTCGTGCTGATTGCAAGGTAAGATGAGCTTGTGTCATCGACGTCCACCTGTACTCATGTATCAACTTAGTCGGGCTCCGAATACAACATCCTCTTCGATGTCATGGACTCGCCCATTCTTCAGCGCGAAGTGCGAAGTGCCTTCTATAATCCTTCTTTGGGTAGTCATATTTACTTCGAAGCTTCGATTCCTCATGATCGGCCCTCCGTTCTCATGAACTTCTTAACCGTGCACTCGGACATCTACGTCTCGTCTCTATTCTGTGTTCAGCCCATAGATCACAAAGCATGTCTGCGGATACTACCTCATAATGACCGTATATTCTCTCCTGGTACTTGGGTCAAAATACAATCACCAGGTCTCTATAACGGCGACACGGGATTGGTTCGGGGGCTTCGTCATATTCCAGGTCGATTGAACATCGCCGTAGCACTCGTTCCGCGTATCGTTCGCGAATGGGACGAACCAGATCCTCCCCGTCCCAAACTCGATATCTTGACCGAGGATCACCTCGATGAGAATGACATAGAAAGGCGGACCGCTAATGGAATCTCCTATTTCAAGTACAACAATCAATTCTTCGAGTCAGGCCTTATGATCGAATATTTCTCACCGGCTATGTTGTCTGTGGCGCCCGACATATCTTGGGACAATCGCCGACTCTTCATAGAGAGCAAACACCCGTTCGTGTTACAACGGCTTAGCAGTATGCCAACGCCTGAACTCTGGCACTTCGAAGAAGGGGAATCGGTTTCTATCGTAGGGGAGGAGCTTGACTTACACGGAGAGATTGCGAGAGGCATCATAATTGAGGTTTTCATCGGAGAGTGCGAGGTGGAAACCAATGTCGGCGAGACTGTCGTCGTGCATATGGATCATCTTGTCAAGAGATTCGTACCCGGCGATTATGTGAAGGTTATGAAGGGTACTCACACCGATACAAAAGGCCTGGTTGGTGAAAGAGATGGTCGTGTCCTTGGTTTGATTCCCGATTCCTCCCACTCTGTGGTATGTTATCTCAACAATCTATTCATTGTTCTTTTGCATCACCTTATCGTTCCTTTTCGCCAGAGCATCTGGGTCGATGTCAACAGTGTTACTGCAGCAGTTTCTGATTCTTCACTTCCCATGCCGACGAATAACTTTCCCTGGAAGGATCTCAAAGTTCGGCGAATCGATCACGATTTCTATGCGCAAATCGAGGGAGTGATTAAAAGGGCTTGGCCTGACGGTCATGGTTCCGCTCGTATCTTAATGTATATCCCTTCGCACGATTGTTCCTTCGAACTAGATTACACCCAGGTCGCTGAGGTCGAGTGAGTGGCTCTCTTATGGTTCTCCCAAGTGACATTGAGCGTTTTGCAGGTCAGATAAAACCCTCGATCAACTTGCTCTGGACCTTGACGGGCAATCATTCTTCTTTGACCGTTTCAGGATCGATCGCTCTCTTCATCGGATGAAGACAGCCCCTGAACCCTGGATTGGTGCTCGTGTACGTGTTGTTCAAGGCCATAACCATGGTCTGACTGGCACCGTCCGGGATGTGAACCGTTATTGTGTCGACCTCAAAATGAATCCTCGGGCAAGTGGGATTATTCTGATGGTTGAACTTGATGTCGCTCGAGGCAACATTGTAAGCCCTCAAGTGAGACTTGATTATGATTCTGTCCGTGAACTACAGTGAGCATCCCTGACATATCAGTCAATCTATCATTTACTTTTCGCTAGAACATGTCAACTGTTACACCAAGTTATCCCTCCCAGCTGGCGACAGTCTTTTTTCATGCCGAGTACGACGTATATTCCCACCAAAGACATTTCCCTGACAGACCCTGTTCCTGCTCGAGCTTACACTCCCATAATTGATTGCGATGCAGTCTCGAAGTTATACGAATTTGTTGGCGCCTGGCATCCCGGCCTAGATAGCGGTGGAATCCCAACACATGGTAAGTTTCCTACTCATTCGGTCGTGAAAAGCCTCCTCACAAGCTGGATAGAGGTCGACAAGTTAGGCCCGAACTTCGTGGCACCTCCTACTCACTTCCTTTGTAACCGAAATCTTCTTGGCATATCTATCCGAGTAGACATTGTAGATGGTCCTTACGACACTCTCAAAACCAAAGCTGGTGAGAGATATGTCATTCCTACGCCTACGGCAAACGGAAACATACTCTTACGGGTTGATCAACCTAAGATCAAAGTTGGTGATGTCTTTTTGGACACCACAACAGTTATGAAACACCGCGTTCGCCCAAAACCCAGCACTGAGAAAAGGTTGATGGTTGTAATTGGAGGAGTACAAGAACACATTGGGAAACTCGTGCGGCGGATTCATCACTTTTTCAAGGGAAGCAAGACTGATGCAAATAAATGGTTCAAACTTGTTGTAGTTGAATTCTCAGGTGAAGCGGAGAGAGTCACGGATCTGGAGCTTGAGCTTTCACCTAACGACGTAGAATTTGTACGAGAGAGTGACAAAGTGCGGAGAGCTTCAACCCTCCTGTTAGCAGAAAGGCGACAGTTCTTGAGCCATTCAGCTCCCGAGATACGTCCATAGGCATATCATATGTTGTACTTTTGGAAAATTGAACAGTAATGAATTCAACCTCCTGGGCTCTCCCTTTGAGTATTACATCTAAGTCTCTAATGCTCGAAGACACTTCAGAACGCATCCGAAATGACGTTAAACTAAACACAATGGAGGTGGTTCAGTCACGTTATCAAGAGGTGGATCCGTTGGTCTATGGTTGTGCACAACTTAATCTTTAACACCTATCGTGGTCGTTGTAGCGATGCCACCTCAAACTCGCGCCAGTCGTAAACTGCAATCACAAACCAACGGAATATCGCCGATGTTAACGTTGTCGACAGCGCAAGCCAGTAACCCTACAAGAGTATGTGTACTCCCTTGTTTTGCGCAATCATCCTCACTCACTCAGCATTCACAGAAGACCAAGCGGCAAAACACCAATGCGAGCAAGCGCAGCAAGCGACTGAAGACAGTATTGAATAATGAGGAAGAGGAGGATAACAACAACGAAAGTGAAGTACCTTCAATAGTAGGTGTTGTTGCTTTGCTCGAAGTTCTGTGCTCAAAAGCTTAATGCCGTATAGGGTTCTAAGCGCAAGCGCTCCACTGCCGATGAAGACGTTGAGAAAGATGTTGAGGATCGTAATGAGAACATCAATAATACACCTGCAAGTTGGACGACAAGGCGGCAGTCCAAGAAAAAACGTTCAAATGCTTTGGTAAGTGTTGTGCTTGATAGAATGAACTTTCTTCATGAACTCTGTGTAGGAACTCGGTGAACAAGATCTCTCAGCGAGCCGTTCTCATCTGCTTGAGAGAGCCGCCACTCGTAACCCATCAAAGTCGCCTGCTGTCGGCCTTCTATCATCTGCCTCAGCCGAAGACAATGCTAGTTCTGATCACAAACTAGCTTCTCGTGACGTGCCATCTCCTTATGCGCCATCTCCTTATGCGCCATCTCCTGACGCGCCATCTCTCGATGCTCAATCTCCCGAACCCCCCGCTCCTGACCCGCATGCGGCGCCATACGAGTGGTTTCTGAGTGGCCAAGATCCTCTAGTCAGTACCCCGGACGATTGGGAGGAGGAGGACGACGGTCTCACAGCAGCTATCGTTGCACATCACCTTCAAAGAGTCGGCGAATTACGTGACAGCTACCGAGAGAAAGCTTGGGCGTTGAAACCTCATCTCGCTCAATTAATCGATCAAAGATGTGATCTCGAGGCGGAGGCTTTGGCTTGTTCACCCTACCACCCTAGGGACGAATTGCCAGAGGAAGACAGACTTCCCCTGACCCCCGAAGAAATTGAAGAAGAAGAACTCAGAACCTTCAAGAGAGATCCCAACGACCCTGATAATATAGACGCGATCTACGAACACCTCAAACAGCATGATATGATAGGTGTATACGGCATCTATTTTCGTTCAACTTACCTCTATCGCGAAGTGGTGACAGGTCTCCTACCCGAAGTATCAATGCATTTTCAGAAGCGATTCGGGCCAGCGCTTCCACTAGAAATACTCATGCTTCATGATATGCGGAAGCAGTTGCCGCTTGATCCTCGAAGTGTTGCAGACCACGAGAAGCACCTGTCGTCATTCAAGATGCATAATGAAATGGATAACATCGACAAGTCTGACTTCCCGGATCAGCCTCAGGCTGCTCCTGCTGGTCCTAGCCAGCCCCGTCCTTCAATTGCTGGTCCTCGCCAGCCTCAGCCTCAGCCTCCTCGTCCTCCGCTTGCTGGTCCTCACCAACCTCAGCCTCCTCGTCCTCCGCTTGCTGGTTCTCACCAGCCTCAACTTCAACCTCAGCCTCCTCGTCCTCCGCTTGCTGGTCCTCACCAGCCTCAACCTCAACCTCAGCCTCCTCGTCCTCCGCTTGCGGGTCCTAGTCAGCGTCAGCCTTCTCGTCCTCCGCTTGCGGGTCCTAGCCCGCCTCAGCCTCCTCTGCTTGCTGGAGACATTGTTCATACCCAAAACGATCCCAACTCTCTCTTTGATATCGATGATTCTGAAGTTGTTTTTGCTTCTTCTAAAGGCAAACCTAGTCACGATGACTCTTTGGCGCCACGCACACATGAAAGTGGAGGAGAACGTAACGTCGATATTAATCTTGCCAGTCGCCGTGGAGCCCAAAGACGGCGTAACACGAAGGGCAAAGAGAAGGCCAAGCGCGTTTCTGATGATGAACCTTCATCAGCAGAGGATGAAGGATCGTCAATCGAGGATGAAGGATCGTCAATCGAGGATGAAGAATCGTTGACTGGGAGCGAAGATTCACCGAGCGATGAGGAAGTTCAAGGACGGCAGAAGAGAGGTCCGTTACCCAAAACGCTCAAGAAAAAACTTGATAGCCTGCGTGCCGACTATGACAATGTTATTCATGATCTTTCTCGTGAATACAAGGTCGACTCTCAGCGCCTTTTCTCGTATTTCCATCCCGAAACTCCTATGACACGCGACCTGAATCTCTGGAACATTTTCGAAATGTGGTATGGCAAAAATGGTGAAACAAAGAAGCCTGAAACAAGTGCGTACATAGTCTACTGTCTATCTCAACGTATTCGAAGCATTTTTATAGTGCTTCTTGGCGAGTGGTCTACGTTTGTTAGCCAGGAGTTCAACAAGTATCTCAAAGCGAAACTCCCAGTGGACAAGTTGAAGGATCAAGACGCTCGGGAAGAAGCTCTTAAGGAGCAAATCGAGTGGTATAATGCAAACATGGACAATTTTGTTGAACGAAAAAAGCAGTCCGGAAGGATGGGAAAGACGCTCCTGAAGATCCTGCGGCCTATCATAGCAATGGTGCGTTCTTCCACAGTCTCTTGCCTTGTGTCATGGCTGAGTTGAGATTCAGTCCAGGAAAATTCAACGAGAAACCGGTTATGAGATTGGTGGCTATGCGGTCCATTCAGAACTCGAGAGCATAGCGTGGGTAGGGACAGACCTTCTTGAGACCGTAAAGGCAACACATGGTACTCAGATGATCGCCCAAGCAACACAAATAGCCTCTCTTGTGCAGTGAGTATCATCTAGATTCTTTGTTGTTTTCCTCATCATTTCATAGGGTTCAGAAGATGGTCGATAACAACATTGATAAGCAGCTCGGGGAGCTAGCCAACCACTGTGTGCTCCCAAAGGGGGTGTCTACGCGGGACCGAGATCGTAAAGTTATTCCCAAAATTTTTGCTTATGATGCAGGTAGGTCCTTACTCTTGTGTCTCATGCACAAATTGATAGCGCTATGTATGTTGCAGAACGCATCCTAGGTGACGATGATTCAGTCAATATAGTACCATCAAAGCTTCAACCTACCATGTTCTTGACGTGGGCTTACCAGGCTAAATGTCGTATCATGAATTGGCCAGTCGGAGTCCCTTTTATCCACGGCAGTGGAAAATCTCACAAGAGAATCGAGGACACGGTTAAGAGTATTCACAGCTATGCCTCAGAAGACTTGGGAAAGATAGCTCATCCCCGCATTGCGCAAATCATGCGGGCTTCAAAGAATGAGGAAGAGCCTGACGATGCAGAGCCATATTTTGAAATGGTGCGCTGGAGTGAAGGTATGTTTTGGTTGAATTGTGCAATGCTCGAAGTTGCTTTGCTCAGAAAGTTTTATGTATGCAGATGAACGGAAGCTTCCCTTAGATCGCATCGACAAAATCCCACTTGTATCTGATATTGATGGCAATATCATTGTCGCAGTAGCACAGTCGGAGGCCTACCAGGACGCTATCACACGCTTTAGGGCTCATGGCACAAATGGCGTGAGTGCTGATGCACAGAACCCAGCAATGCCCAATCCCCGGCCTGCACAGAGAATGGCACCATTATATCAGGACGAGGACAATGAGGAAACAGATCCTCTTCGGGCTGAGCATCCTCCTCCTCTTCCGCCTAGGAACACTAGACCCCCATGGCCAGTTCCTGCTGTCCGACCCTAATACTGACTTATGGTTACTAGTCATGTATGATTATCAAAAATGTATACAGTATTATATGATATGAACAAGTGATCTGATTACCCAATGTGATGGAACGAAAAATTGAAGCCTTGAATGACTGAAACAAGTGTTTGAAATTGACCCACTGACTTCATAGAGATGGTTAATGAGGTGAGGAAAATGAAATGGAATACAGTAAGGATATTCCAGTTTAGAAATAGAATACACTGGAATAATGTTCATTACATACCATATATGATGAGATTAGCTCTACACAATATATGGATTGATTCTCAACTAGTATGGGATTCCCATAATAAGTGGTAGGTTGGGACTCCCAACTCAGGTGGGTTTCCCATAATGAGTGGTAGGGTTGGGAATCCCAAGTGACATGGGACTCCCATTAAAGGTGGGTTTCCCATAATAAGTGTTTAACTGGGATTCCCAACTGATGTGGGACTCCCATCTAAGTTGGGTTTCCCATAATAAGTAGTTAACTGGGATTCCCAACTGATGTGGGACTCCCATCTAAGATGGGTTTCCCATAATAAGTAGTTAACTGGGATTCCCAACTGATGTGGGACTCCCATCTAAGATGGGTTTCCCATAATAAGTAGTTAACTGGGAATCCCAACTGACATGGGACTCCCATCTAAGATGGGTTTCCCATAATAAGTAGTTAACTGGGATTCCCAACTGACATGGGACTCCCAATTCAGGTGGGTTTCCCATAATGAGTGGTAGGTTGGGACTCCCAGATCATATGGGACTGCCATAGTATAAAATTACTATGGGATGCCCAGACTAGATGGGATTCCCATACAAGTGGATATCCCAAATGGGAAGTCCATACTGAGATAATGGGCTTGGAGATCCCAGTTGGGTATCCCATCTGGGTGACCCATGTACTTGGGAATCCCATGTCTGGGAATCCCACACCTGGGATATCCCAGGGATCAAGCTCCTGTAGGCTATGGGATTTTGATGAAAGTTAAGCCTAAGTAGGCCTAGTTAGGTGGGTGACTGAAGTGCACCATCAAGACACTGAACAGACATCAAAGCACATCCAGACAGATCTAAGGTGATCAGACACTCTAGGAGTTGATTCCTTTGTTAGATCTTGGGTTTTTGGTGTCTCAGTGCGCTCTGATCATGTCTGATAAGCCTCTACATTGTACTAACCCTTATCTACATAGATCTAACCTTGATCTGCCTCTTTTTCCTTCATCCTCCTGCTCTCCCTGAGCACCATCTTCATCTCAACACTCTGTATGGCTCCCCATCGCTCTGAATCACCAGATCCTCTTGCTATCCATGCCTCTACACCCTCCATGTCCAAATCTAGCCAGATCCATGCTGATCAGGCCTCATCTAAGCCCTTCAGACACCTTGACCTTGCTCAGACTCTCCCTAAATCCTCATCCACCAAGATCAGAGCAGATCAGAGTGCTTCTGAGGCCTCTAGACCCCTCAATCCTGCACAAACTCGCCTCAATCCCTTATCTGATCAGATCAGGCCAGATCAGGCCAGATCAAAGTTACTCCCTTCCTCTCAAAAGTCCTCTAACATATCCTCTCACTCTCAGATCACCTCTAGCTCGCTTCCTGGGCGCTCCATGGGCCCTTCTAGCTCCTCTAAACAGGGTAGAGCTCATGTCCACTTCAGGTCTGTGTCTCCTCATCCCTCTGATGTTCCATCTTCCTCTGCTGCTCCCCACTTGTCACCTCCTCCCTCCCTTGCTGCCAGGCTCTCTGATGACCCTGAGCAAGCTCTGGAGTTTCAGGCAGTCAGTGAACAAGCCAGGACTCTGCAGGAAGTTGTTGAACAGTTCAGAAATGAGGAGATCAATGCTATGGAAGCCTTTAGGGCTATTAGAGATATATCATCCAATGATCCTGTTGTATCCCAAGACTATGTGTCTCAGATCATGGATATTCAGAGAGAGTCTAATCAGTTTAAGAGAGACAAACTCAAAGGGAAGGAGGCTGCTGTTTCAACAGATCAGAATGCTGTCTCTCATGAGAATGCTGTCAATGAGGCTGCTTGGGCTAGTATGCAAGCTCAGCTTCAGGCACTGGATGATGAGCAAGCCCAGCTTGACTCTGGTGCTTCTCCTCAAGATTCAGAGCCTATTCTACAGGCTGGGAGAGATGCCTTGGCTAGGCTTCTTGCTTCTCCTTCACAACCTACTGCTACTGCTTCAATGCTTCCTGCTGCACTCCTTGAGGCTGCTCCTCACTTGGCCCATCTGTCAGGGCCTACATCTCTTCCTGCTCATGTGCAGAAGACTTGGGAGCTCAAGAATCTATTTGCTGCTGAGAGCAATCTGAACCCTGTTGTATCACTGTTGGCTGCTCAGCCTTTCTCTGACCCTCTCCCTGTCTCTTTGCTGCGCCTCATTGTCAAGGACCGCTTTGTTGACTTTGACAAAGTCTATGCTGCCTTGGTCAGCTTCTCCTCATCTACTTATGATGATAGTAGAGACTTTGGGTCTGAGTACAAGTTGGTTCGTAAGGATCAAGTGCTCAAGTCTGTTCCTGTCACTTCTGAGTCTCAATGGCTCCGAGTTTTTGATGCATGGACTGCTCCATTGCTCAAGGTTTATCCCCATCGCAAAATTGAGCTGGAGACCTACAAATCACAAATCATGGAGTACTTTAGATCTTCCCCTTATGATCCATCTGTTGCTATCAGGGTTGATAAAGAAGCTAGGCAGAAGGCTGCCAACACTCCATTCGATCTGGGCAATCCAGAGAGCTTCCACACTCTTCTCCTCAAAGAGTTGTTATCTGCTAGAAAGAGGCCTTCTGGTGGTGGCCAATCTTCTTCCTCTCCCAGTTCAAAACGTCGTGACACACCTTGTATCCTCTGGAATGAGAAGAGGTGTTCAGAGCCCTGTCCTAATAACAGGAAGCATGGCTACTGCAGTGAGTGTGGGGAACAGCACAGAGCCATTGACAACCAGTCCTGCTATGACCAGCTCCAGAAGCGTCGCAGAGAGAGTAGAAAGCGCTCTTCAAGGGCCTAAATCTCTGGCTGGTACAAAGCATACTCTGGACTCTACCCAATCTGCTTCAATTCCACGTTTTAGACGTGGCTATCTTTGGTCTTCTTCTAGTTCTTCTTGTAATATCATTCCTCCCAGTATCACATCTACAATGACTGCACCTCCTCTACCTTCACCTCCTGAACATCTCTTGAACAATCCTCAAATTCTTGCTACTTTGCAATCTATGTCTGGTTACATCAAAGTTGAAACTCCATTCAATGTGGATCGCTTGGAACTCCTACTATCTTCTCATCCTAACCAACCCTTTGTTGCTTCTGTCATTCGTTCATTAAGAGAAGGGTTCTGGCCTTTCTATGAAGCAGAGTGGGAAGAAGAGTGCAAACAGAAAGTGGACAACTATGTGACTGAATCAGAGGACATTGCTGCGCTTAGAGGTCACAGAGATCAGGAGGTAGCTGCTGGGAGGTGGTCAGAAGCACTACCAGAAGACTTTGTACTATTACCTGGCATGAAGGTTTCCCCTATGTTTGTAGTCTGGCAGAAGGGGAAAGCCAGAGTTGTCATGGACCAAACTGCATCAGGTCTTAATGATGGTATCCCTAGAGAGGAGGCCAAAGTCAAATATGATGACATGCACACTTTTGGCCAGGTGCTCAATGATGTTATCAAAGAGCACCCTAATGAGGAGCTTGTGCTATTCAAGAGTGATGTAGCTAAAGCTTTCCTCAATCTCCCTGCTCATCCTCTCTGGCAACTTTGTCAAGTTGTTTCTGTGGATGGAAGATTTCACATTGTGAGGAGATTAGTTTTTGGAACTAGAACCTCTCCTCGCTGTTGGTGCTCTGTATTAGCACTCCTGTGTTGGTTTGGGACTGAGAAGCTAGGAATCCCCAATCTACATGTCTACATGGATGATTTCTTTGGATGGGACTTCAAGAGGAATCTGATCACCTTTCATGGCAAGCAGTATCCCAAGAGACAAGTACAGCTTCTAGTCTTTTGGGACATGATTGACTGCCCCTATGAAGACAGAAAACAAGACTGGGGAGTCTGGCTGTTAATCATTGGCTTCTTGACAGATATCATGAAAGGCTCCATCTCTTTGACTCAGGAATCCATAGATGGACTTGTGGAAGCCATCCACACTTTCCTCTCATCTCCCAATCGCAAAGCTGCACTCAGAGACTGGCAGCATCTAACAGGTTCTCTAAACTGGTCACTTAATGTTCTTCCATGGGCTAGACCTGCTCTTACAGAAATGTATCGCAAAATGAGTGGGAAGACACTTCAATTTCGTCACATCCCTATCAATGGTGAAGTGCATAGGGACCTGACCTGGTTCTCTGACATGCTCAAGTCTGCCATTGGGATACGATTTGTAGATGCCCAAGCATGGAGTGACAGTGAAGCAGACTTTGTGTGCTGGACTGATGCAAGCAACATAGGTCTCTCCTTTGTCTATGCTAGCAATGGGTTTTGCTATCAAGTGCATCCAACTCCTGGGAGCCCAATTGTTGATATCTTCTTCAGAGAGCTACTAGCTATTCTATCTGGCCTTCATCATATTGCTTCCAAACCTAGTCCCCCCAAGAGAGCTCTCTTCTTTTCAGATAGCCTAGACTCTGTTCAAGTGCTCAGCTCTCTTGCAGTCAAAGAATCATCACACAACTCCATCCTTCTTGCTATTGCTGGTATAGTTCTCAAGACTGGTATTGACATCAGAGTTCGTCATATTCCTGGCAAGGACAACATCAAGGCAGACCTTCTATCTAGACTTTTACTGGATGACTTCAAGCTCCAGTTCCCCTCCTACCGCGTCCGCACTTTTGAGCCTCCAAGAGAGCTACTGCCGGCGCGATGGAGAGAGTCCTTTTAGAGGCCATGGGTGAGCAGAGAAAGAGACAAGGGCGCTCTGCTCACCCTCCCATGGACTTGAACAAGCTAGATGACTTGGTGTTATTCCTTCAAGCCCATGCCATTGAAAAATCTACTAAACAGAACTATACTACAGGTGCTAGGGATTACATCCACTTCTGCACCTCACACAAACTTGATCTGGATCCTACTCCATCCACACTTTCCAGATACATTGCCTACACATCCAGACACATTGCCTCTGGACCCAAATATCTCTCTGGTGCTCGTCACTTTCTCAAACAACTCTATCCTCACTTTGATGAATCTCGTGCTCATCCTCTGGTTCAAGCTACAATCAGAGGCTCCAAGAAAGTTAGAGCTGATCCAGTCAAGAGGAAGCCTCCTCTTCAAATTTCTCATATCCAACTCTTCTATGACTCTCGTCATCTCTCTTATGATGATCTTCTATTTGCAACTCTCATGAGCTGTGGCTTCTATGGCTGTCACCGCATTGGTGAACTTACTGTTCCTAATCAGCAAGCTCTGCGTGACTGGCGTAAGGTGATCAAGCGAGCCTCTCTCAAGTTTGAGAATGGCAGAGCTGGTTACCACTTGCCTTATCACAAGAGTGATCCTTTTTACCATGGAACAGATATTCTCCAAAGTCATCAAGCAGTGGCCAGTCCTGTGTCTCTACTCAAGGAATACTGTACTATCAGAGACAAACTACATGGAGCCAGGCCTGCTCTGTTCCTCTGTGAAGATGGAACACTCCCCACTAGATCCTGGTTTGAATCCAGGTTCTTTGCTTATGTTGGTAGGGAGTTTGGTGGACATTCACTTAGAGCTGGTGGTGCAACCTTTTATGCCAGACTTGGTCTTTCTGAATCTGTGATAATGGCCTTGGGACGTTGGTCTTCTGCAGCTTGGAAAATATATATCAGAGACAATCCTACAGTAAGGGCAGAACTACAACTAGCTTCACTCAAACAAGCCCAAAGATCTTGACACTGTATAACTGTACTATTGTAACACCATCCAATCTGATACACAACCATTTAACTCGCGTCTCATTCACATTTCCTTTCACCACCATCCACCCCTCAACAACATCTCATAGCAATTATAGCCCTCCATGATCCGCTCTGAATGTTATGGGCTTTGGCCCAGTGTTGGCTAACTCTTAATTCCTGTCCCACCTGAGTGCAAAAGGCAGAGGTCGACATGAAGGCGGATTCCAAGGGTAGGGAGCCTTTCTGCAGGCCTCTGCAAACAACAGATCATCTCCCAGCAGTTATAGTGCACTATTCATCACAACAGGTATGTACATGCAGGTCTTCACCTTCATCATACCTAATGTGTACATGAATACACTTAATTGCTGGCCACCCTCAAGAGCTCTTGCCACTATACTGTGTACGCATACAGAGCTCTATTGCCCCTACAAGTTGTCCACTATGACCTAGTAATGATACCCAGTCTGTGTGGAGTTATGCACACTTTTTCACCAAAGTGCTCAGAATCCTCTGATAGAGCTTTTGATTTACATTGCGCTCTACACCACGCAGTTCTGGATGGATCCCTTAGGTGTCTTAAGTGAAAATGTGCGGCTCCATGTCCTCTTCGGGATGAGAACAAATTTAAAGGCATTTGGTTCACTGGTTCTTCCGCAATCGTCATTTCAAGTTGCACACTCAAAACACAAAAAGCGGACTTGAGTGTTATTTCACTCCCAGAGCCTCTAGATCACTCTGGACCATGCCTAGACACATCACATGGGTCTCTGGCAATATTTCGGACATTCCCAGCGCTTATGGGGCGCTTGGATCATCAGCTGATAGCTGCACATGATACCATCTTCACATGCATCAGGCATATCATGATGGGGTTGATCTGGTCCTGATGGTGGCTGTTACAGGTGCCAGAGGTCTGAGCAGAGGCCTGTAAAAGCGAGTTTCATCATCAGTTTTTGATCTCCCATTCTTCCTTTCCTTCCCCCACCATCTCTGACCTGGGTGAGGCTGCCTGCATGTCCCCTTGCTCTATTTGAGCCCTGATTTCACTCTCCAGCACATTCCTCCATCTGTACAGACTACAGGCCTTCCAGAGGTGTCTCAGATATAGGAATCTGGTATGAAATTTCGCATTTTTCACCATCAAGACACTGAACAGACATCAAAGCACATCCAGACAGATCTAAGGTGATCAGACACTCTAGGAGTTGATTCCTTTGTTAGATCTTGGGTTTTTGGTGTCTCAGTGCGCTCTGATCATGTCTGATAAGCCTCTACATTGTACTAACCCTTATCTACATAGATCTAACCTTGATCTGCCTCTTTTTCCTTCACCCTCCCTCCTCTCCCTCATATCATGTATGTTCTCAGTGTTTGTATATATGTAGTGGTATGTAGCTACATCCTTACCTATCCTGTACCATTATGTAGCCCTCCATGATCCGCTCTGAATGTTATGGGCTTTGGCCCAGTGTTGGCTAACTCTTAATTCCTGTCCCACCTGAGTGCAAAAGGCAGAGGAGGGCTATAATTGCTATGAGATGTTGTTGAGGGGTGGATGGTGGTGAAAGAAAATGTGAATGAGACGCGAGGTAAATGGTTGTATATCAGATTGGATGGTGTTACAATAATACTATTGTACAGTGTCAAGATCTTTGGGCTTGTTTGAGTGAAGCTAGTTGTAGTTCTGCCCTTACTGTAGGATTGTCTCTGATATATATTTTCCAAGCTGTAGAAGACCAACGTCCCAAGGCCATTATCACAGATTCTGAAAGACCAAGTCTGGCATAGAAGGTTGCACCACCAGCTCTGAGTGAATGTCCACCAAACTCCCTACCAACATAAGCAAAGACTCTGGATTCAAACCAGGATCTAGTGGGAGTGTTCCATCTTCACAGAGGAACAATGCAGGCCTGGCTCCATGTAGTTTGTCTCTGATAGTACAGTATTCCTTTAGTAGAGACACAGGACTGGCCACTGCTTGATGACTTTGGAGAATATCTGTTCCATGGTAAAAGGATCACTCTTGTGATAAGGCAAGTGGTAACCAGCTCTGCCATTCTCAAACTTGAGAGAGGCCCGCTTGATCACCTTACGCCAGTCATGCAGAGCTTGCTGATTAGGAACAGTAAGTTCACCAATGCGGTGACAGCCATAGAAGCCACAGCTCATGAGAGTTGCAAACAGAAGATCATCATAAGAGAGATGACGAGAGTCATAGAAGAGTTGGATATGAGATATTTGAAGAGGAGGCTTCCTCTTGACTGGGTCAGCTCTAACTTTCTTGGATCCTCTGATTGTAGCTTGAACCAGAGGATGAGCACGAGACTCATCAA
>JANVFP010000061.1:0-64473 GCA_027919835.1 Lentinula raphanica
TGGCAAAATCTACTAGGGGCCGTACACGAGTTCGTACAAAATGACCCCCAAAACTTGCTGCCAGGTTCGTACAAAACAGGCCAGATTTGAGTTGGTTTCGTGTATGACATCTGGGTGTATTATCACGGGTCCTATGGAGACTCGTATCACAGGACTGAGGAGATTATTCAAAGCTTCGAATCGATTATATCGATTATCACCCAAGATAAGCGATGCCATGGCAGACGCCATGGAATCAATCTCCCAGCATTAGCCGATCAAGGGTTTCCTGAGGTTTCCTGCTCTCTTTTGGGAGTTTTTGGAGGGTTCAGAATTACCGCCTCCCCTGACTATGCAAGGATTACGAGACAGGTTCGCGGACGTTGTATCGTATGCGAAGGTTCTGCTGGGCATCCACTGGAGTGCCTCATATCTTCCTGGACGATCCTACAATCAAGGTATGAGATTATCCAAAGATCAGAGCCGTTTCTCACAGGTCATAGGTTTGGTACTACTATGTATGCCTGAGAGGATATTTATCAGTACAGCAGGCCTATTGAGAAAATCAGTGTAGCATGCAATTCGATCGGACTGGTTTATGTACTTACGGTTGCCGTTCGTGTTGTGTTCGAACATTACACTTGCATAGACCAATGCTTTAATCTTCCTTGAGCCTGAGATTCTACAGCGTCATTTGTATCATCTCAGTGGGACATATAATACAACGTCAAGATCCAAAACTAACACCAGTTCCGAATCTAATACTCAAGTTTTATGTACATACTGTTCGAACTAACAAGATAGCAAAGGGAAGGTTGATTTGACTAATTGGCTTGAGAGGCCATGTAAGTAGAGGTATGTATAAAATGCTCCAACATACGCAATGGAAGATGCCAAGATATCATATCATCCGCATCAAAATCTTGAGGTCCTATAGCTATCATGATGGCGTGCCAGAGTTTGCCTGATACATGTGCCCGATACTATACTGTTCGGGATGAGAGTACGCTCCATCTGCGGTTCCCCCCTCCCACGTGTGTGACGGGGGCGGAGAAGCCTTCAAGTTCACGTCCTCAAATTGAGTAAAGCTTTCTGGTGAACACGCTTCAGCTCCTTGTTCAGCGTAATCAATAACGCCCGCACTCCAGCTGCGCGTGAGCAGCGGCTTTGCAACCTCCGGAGGTCCTGGATAAGAGGAAGAGCGTTGAACAGCGCGCGTGGAATCAATCAGGGAGTCCGATCGTCGACTCATCAAACTATGATAGTCATAATTGGCCTGCCCGTCAGTGTTATAGCGAGGGGTTCCTCCACTGTAGTAACTTTCCAATGATTGTGAAGGTGGGTGTGTAGAAGAGCGGTCATAGGGTATGGAATAATACACTCGATTCCGATTGGTTACTGAAGTAAGTTGTCCTGGATTGCCTGATAACACGATTACTCGTAATATACATCGGCAGAGAAATATGAGGACCCACCATAAGGCTGAGCATCTGATACATCG
This sequence comes from Lentinula raphanica, assembly GCA_027919835.1. Lineage (NCBI taxonomy): Eukaryota > Fungi > Basidiomycota > Agaricomycetes > Agaricales > Omphalotaceae > Lentinula > Lentinula raphanica. The sequence continues at coordinate 1,481 of JANVFP010000061.1, forward strand.
CATGCAGACGAGCATAAATCCACCTCGGAACCTCGATAGTATGAAGGAGGAACCCTATGTAAAACACTCGCAGAAGGCAAGCGAGACGGGGCCGTAGAATGATACGAACGCGGAGGTAAAGCGTGATGGTTCAGAGCCATACTATTACCACAAGCTTCTTGTTGCCCCAAGCCTTGCTGTTTGTTCTCCCACTGTGACATGGCAGGAACATGGGACACGTAGGGAGCTGTAGGATATGGATTCGAAGCAAGTTTGGAGGGAAGTGTTGATCTAGTCTCGTCTGGAGATGCATTTCCATCGTCTGCCAGGGTGATATCGAGATCATGAGAGGGGTATTCATTTCTGGAGACTTGAGATCTATTTTCTCCCGGGCGACTGATTGGCCCAACTTGAAGGCTCTGCGGTCGATTAGAATGTGTATCGGTTGAGAAATGTCCACTTACACCAGCCTCTGGGGACCCCAGTTCATCGCTGCTGCTACTCCTACTAGGACTGCCGGGGGGTTCAACCACTTTCGACATTTGCTAGCGAGTTTGCGTGAGATAAAACGATGCAACTGCATTGATGCATGATTATCTTACATCCATTTGTACAGCCTCTCTGAGAGGCTTCAGTAGCTCATCCTCCAAAGATTGTTTGTGCCAGGCCAGTAGGACGTCGTATTGTTGTTCAGTGATATCCATGAGATCCAGAACACGTAGCTTTTTGACTACAGCCACGCGTGTGCATTTGACGTACGGGGGGCAATTGCTGCACTGAAGGCAGTAGCTCGAACCTCGCAAGGCTTCTTCCTCGTTTCGCATTGCTCGCATCCCTGTGTAGTGCATCGTAGAGAATCAGTTCCAAGATAAATCGTAGATTTATATTGTAGATACGAACAACATGGCGATACCTCACATTGAGTTCGCGTCTTTCCTTGAGTGAGCCATGCTTTTTGTATATGATAGCAAAGGTTTTCTTGAGCTGTTCCATGACGCCTTCTGCGTCGGAAGAAGCAGCAGCACTGGCGCAATGGTATCAATCGAAGTTTCATCGTATATTATACGTCGAAGCCTAGGAACACGACCTTTTCGGTGCTCTGAAGCCTCCCTTTGGTATGGATGCTCCATGCGGACTGGTAAAGATGGTCGTCGTGAAAAAAGTGAGTTGTAGTATAGATCTGCGGGTTTTGTGAGAACGACGTCGGCACTAGTCTCCCCTAGGCAGACTCTTGTAAGCAAAGCTTACTGAATTAGACACTGCATAAATGATGATGCTTGTTATTAGTACTGGTTCTCTATGCAGTGGCGGAGCCACGGCTTATCATGGCTTCGCTCAATGATTACATAAATTCGGCGATAAAGTCACTGTGCATCAAATTTTCGTCAGAGGAAGGAAGGAAAATACTCGGCTCCACCCGAAAACAAGTTGGTATACAGTACACTATACCCTACTATACCTCCTCAATTCGTTTCAAAACTTGAGATACAACACTATAAAGCACAAAACCACAGATGTGGGGTCCCGTAAGGGAACAGCCGGGCCCTACTCTTCTGGAGGCTTCCAATAAATTCGGCGAAAAAGTCGCTGGCATCAATTTTTCGTCAGAGCTTCTGGTGAGTTTTGCAAAAAAAGAATATTCAATTCAGGTTAGTGCCTCAGGCCTCATCAGTCATCTCCTTCTGTAAAGAAAGAAGCCTCTTTTCAATGTATTATTGCAAGCGAAGCGAAGCAAGTGGGTTCATGTGAGGACAGAGTGATGTCCTCGGAGTTTGTACTTGTTTGTAAAAGTCGGGCACCCAGATAGATTTTCATGCTCGTTCTGACATATATGCTTGATTTCCCGCTCAAACCTTGGTTCATCTCGCTCTCAAAGTATGCTCTTGGTGAATGAAGAAAGTGTTCGCTCTGTTTTTGAACGGTGTTATGACTGCAAAATGAGCAGTTTGTCTTCGGAGAGGTTTGGACGCTTTCATGATCAAAACCCTCAAGTGAATTTTGTGCTCTTTTTCTTTGCTAATGTGAACGTCTACAGGCTGTTGTGTACTTCCTGTAACCGCTTCTCAAAACCCATTGTCATCTCGTTCATTCACTTGCAGTGGCACGCGCACTGCCGAACCATGAATGGTATCACCACTGTTGTAACTTTCTCCAGCATTTTATGCTGTTCTAGGACTGTGCATGCAACTCGTGTATATTGTGTATACAATGAACATATAATATTGTCGCTGCTCAATCAAATCACAAATTATGAGTAAACACCAGTTCGTGCTTCCTTCGCGAGCACCAAACCGTGTGCCACTGTTACTTTACAAGGTATTCACCGTAGCACGGTGATGTGCTCGCGAAGCTTAATCCTAGTTGAGAGTGATTTTTAATGAGGCTGATTGAGTACTCTGAAAAGTATTTGAGTAGATGAAGGGGAAAAAGCACAAAACTCACCCAGATGTGCCGGCACCTCCGAATCTACCAATTTCTCCCAGTAAAACGCACGAAGCTCTTGGAAGAATCACATCGTTCAAAAGTGTGTAGACTGGTTCGGGCACTTGAGGCGAGCATACTTCTGAGAGCATTAGGAAAAATATGAGGATTGATCAGAAGCAGGCATACTGCAGGCATATATCAAGCATATATCTCAAAACGAGCAAATTCTATCGTTCCCCCGGAAATCCAAGCCCGCACCAATATTGTAATCATTCGTTTGCCTTGCGCCGTTTTTGCCAAACAAGTACAAACTCAGACCACACTCTACGGTCCTCACATGAACCCAGTTGCTTCGCTTCGCTCGCAATAAAGTAACCGTGGCACACGGTTTGGTGCTCGCGAAGGAAGCTCAGAATCCTGGCTCTTGGTACACATACTAAATGTGCATTGTACATTAGGCTATTTCAGAGTTGTAGTGCTTAATGGAGAGAAGAATGACCAAGAAATTGAGTTGTGAACAGAGACGAAGTGAGATGAGAATGTCAAGTCTTCAGTACTCAGCCTTTGAAAGTTGGGCCGCCATTGAGCAATGTTCATGAGCACCGAATGCGGTCATGACAGAGAATCTAGCAATGCAGAAAGCAGATCTATCATGATGAACAGAGAGAAAGAGCGCAACAACTCACTCGATGGCGGCACATTCCATTTCTTCAAAATCTCCTTGAAAGCGTTGCCAAACGTTCAGATTTTGGTCTTTTTGCACCAATCAAAGCCCACAGAACTCAAGCAGCATCCACGTCGAGCATTCAAATCTGAGCCGTTCAGAGAAAAAGAGCAAGAAATGAACGGGAAAACGAGCATATATTTCAAAATGAGCAAAAGTTATCGCTGTCACGCAAGATAACAAACAAGTACAAATTCAGACTTGACTCTCTTGCCTCACATGAACCCAGATTGCTTCGCTTCGCTCGCAACAAGAGTTGGAGAAAGTTTCCGACAAGAGTCATAAATTGAAGAAACAATAAATGGGCTACAGGTTTCATTTTTCCTAGAGCTTTGCATACGTATGTCCTCGTATGTCCAGGTTATAAGTTGCGCGCGGCCAGGTTATGAATTGCAAGCGACCAGGTTATAAAGTTGCGAGTGGCCAGGTCGGGTTCTGTGGCCTGATATTTTACACGGGATAAGCGGGGAGAGGAGATATTACATAAAGGCGGATGTCTTTCCATCTTCCTCAAGAGAAATAAGGGGCCTTGTACTTGACCCTCTTCTTAACTTCCTCATCTACTCCCCTTAGAGCTGGCAGATTTCCCAACGCAGCTAGGCTCAGGGCCACCTCTTTCATCTTCTTCAGCCCAAGCCCAACGACTTATGACGACATCTCCCGGAGGCTCTTTCTTGGAAGGTCAAACTTTTGGAAATCCTTCGATTGAGAGAACAGAGATTGAGCGCTTGTGAACGTGAACTCCGGCTTAGAGAAGAACGTTTACAAGCACGGGAGGCTGAGCTGGAAGCACACCTTGCAGAGGTGAGTAAAGTTCCGTCGAAATCCCTCTCTCCGCGGTTGCCTACGACGGTGAACCTTCATCCTGGGAAAGGCAAGAACCTCTTGAAAACAACGAAACCGAACCTTACGCCAGCGAACGCGGTGAACCACCCTTTGACGCCGATGACGAACCTCCATTCCTCAACTTAGAGCCTCTTACAGACATCAACGTTGAACGCGGCGCAGACGTACGATCCCTTTGCTGAACCTCTCTACAACGGCGAACGCAGTTCTGAACAACTCTTCGATGATGACAATGAAGAACTTCCCTTCCCCTTCCCCATCGTAGAGCCTTCCTCGGACGTCAATGTTGAACGCGGCGAAGACGTACCTGAAGACGTTTCAACTGATTACCACGGCGGAAGTGGTGACGATCTTGGAGACGTTGACCTCTTACACCCATTGGTTAACGAAGATGATTTAGACCTTGTGTACCCGTACCCTGAAGTCTTGCCTGACGGGACGTGTGTCAAAGTCGGAGGAGCCTGCCTCAATCAAAGGAAGTTGAGGAGCAGGAGGGGAATATGATCGATGATTATGCGAGCCTCAAGGGGAAAGTACAAGCTCAGGTGAGTGTTCCACCCTTCTGTTGAGACAGTTATTCACAGATCATGGAAAGCAGCGCGGCTCGCGGAAAAGGTCTAGAGAGGAGGAAGTAGAAGAAGAAGGTGGTGGTAACAACGTGGCTGGAGATGACCCACCTCCGGCTGCTCATCGTGGAGTTTGTGGTCGAGGTGGGGTCAGTGTAGCTGCTTCCAAGAGAAGGAAAGTTGCTGGCGAGAACCGGTCATCCTCACAAGACCACGAATTTGTTGAGATTTCCACACCAGCTTCTCCTAGCAATGAGGTATTGGCTCAAGCCAATTCTTTATTGATAGAGATAGCCACTGGTAAAGGAACCACTGCGGAGTCGGACGATTGTGATGCCTGGATTCAAACGCTTAGGGAAAATCTGGGTGGCATGGAGTGGGAGGAGGAGGAAAGTTTGGGTGAAGATACCCTCTTTAACTTGGCTAGGCGTTGCTCTCGTGGAGATTCCTCAGATTTAGGAGTGACATTTACTAAGATGTTGAATGAACTCATGATCGCTGCAAAAAAATCAACAGGTGCTTACCACGTTTTGTTTTTTGGAAGACTCTTACCTTTTCTGAAAACGCTGACTTGGGCAGTGTGCTTCTTTTCCAGGCTCTGCATCGCCCAACATGTAGGCCCTGTGCCAAGCCAGTTTTAAGAACTCTGATGGAACGAGGAATTTCTCTTCATTCATCCTTTAATTGGCTCAGTGCTGGCATGCGTTGGGCTAGGCTGGCCGCTGCAGGTAAGTCTATGCGGTTAGGCAGAGAAGATGAATTAACGAACATTTTCAGGAACCGTATACTTGCTGATAATCATATCGTTAAAATCTGGGCTGGCTGCTGAATTGAGAGGAAGAACAGTTTCTTGTAACGTTGTGATAGCCCTGTCCAATCAGATAAGGCAGCCCAAGACTCCTGGTAAGAATTGATGAATAGTTATTGTTCCTCCACCTATCTTTTACACCTGTTTACAGCCTTTCAGACGTTGATAAAAACAGAATTAATTCCTTTGGTGATAAAGCTTTCAAGAACTATACCCCTCAAGATACCTGCGATGATGGCAGGCGAGGTGCTTCGACACTTCAACATACCTCCTTTTCTTGAAGCAGGAGACGTTGCAAATCTAGACCGTTACTTCAACTTGTTTGATTCTGAGCAGGTCCTATCGTTATCGACCATGACTATCTTTTGATATTCAGCCAATCTTTAGAACAGCTTTTACGTTGGACAGAAGCTCAGAAACATGGCAAGAGCTTATAACATACACGGAGAACAATGTCTCTCCTGGTCCTTTTTACTCTCTCAGTCTCATCAACAACTCTGTTCTACGTGGAAGTCGAGACTTGGATGACCAACTGTAACCTCCGTTGATTTCAGGTACTTTGCTTTCTTTCTTTCTTTGATATAAATTCCTCTGACTTTTTTCTGCTTTACATTGTGAGGATGAAAGAAATTCTCTGCTTACTCAAGGCAATACATCTTTATTCGCGAACAGTCTGTCTTTCCTCAACGATTACCTCTTGATACAGTCCACTTCCAGTTACGATAGTTCTCAATCTTCCATGAAGAAAGAGAAAAGAAGATCTCCCTTTCCTGTTAAGTCAAAAGATCAGCGGAGAGAATGGACTCAGACCCAGAGAACGCACGCTTCGAACGGAAATATACCTTTAACATTAGAGGAGTTTGCTATCGGGGTATTCGATTTCTTTACTTGGAAGATCATACCAGCTAACACTCAGTACCAGATGGTGGAAAGATATCATAAGGACAGTAAACGTACGTCGTAGGGGCTGACTTAAGAGCAATCAAAAATGGCTCCACTTACCCAGGGTATTGATCTAAGGGTAGGTTTTCGTCACTTTTCTGAAAACAAACTGTTCATTATTTGTTGAGAAGAGAACTTCAGGTTCTAGACTCTGATTCTCAGCTCATAGTCAACGTCGATAGTACCCTGGGGGTATCTAAGAGAGATCGTTTGATGACTGCTTTGCAAGCTTTTTGTGAAGTCGCTCCAGTCAAGCTAACTTCTCAAGATACTGCCAATCTACCTTCCACCCCTTACTTTCTTACATTTCACTTCATTTATCACGGGCGTTTTTGTCCAAAGGTAAGATTGTTTCAGAAAGATTAAAGCATTAAGGATTATCTGAACCTTTTAATCTCAGGCCAAAAATTTTCCTACAAAAATCAGTCTGCTGTTGATCCGCAACGTTTCTGGGAGGATGAATGCTTCTCAGCTTTTCGTATGGCCTCCCAAGGACATTCGAATTTTCCCTAATGAGTACAATTTGTTGTGTACCTCCTTGGAAGAGATTCTAGAGGAAGTTGTACGCAAGGTCAGAGTTCTTTATTAGATGCTTCAACCAGAACTCATCACGGTGGACTACTTAGAGACTACAACGCCATCCAGATCTGTTTGAAGAAATCGAAACTTCCATAGGTGTTTTCCCCCTTCAGGATACTAATCCAGTCAAACCTTTCGGGAGCTTCGTTATCAATCTCAACGTGGTTACCTCTGCCCACAAAGACCGTTTTGATAAAGGTGGCTGCATTGTCCTCGTACTAGGAAAGTTTACTGGAGGTGGTCTTTGTCTACATATACGAACCTCACCTTGTACTGGACCTAAATCATGGAGACGTTGTCACCTTTCCCTCCCAGAAATACTCTCATTCTTTTCGCTAGGTAGCCCACTTTCAGAAACTTCTTTAGCACTGGAATCGTTGATGTGTCTTTGATTTATGTCCATAATGAGATAAAGACCGTTCTGGGTATAAAAACGCTGGCTTCCCGTCTTTTCGAGCTCTGTCCCTTCTCTCCCGTTCTTCCATCTGCTCGATAATCTGCTCAATAATCTATATCCTGACTCATTATGTCTACAACATCAGCAAAAGAGCACGAATATTATAATGGCATTAGATTCCCTATTATTCGCAATAACCCTTGTCATGGTGGTAGCAGATTATTTCTCAAAGGTTCCCTTTATAGCAGTGTTGTAACGGTATTATAACAAACCTGCCATCCGCTATAGCAGAGCTGTCATCCGCTATAGCAGACCTGCAATCTGCTATAACGCACTGTCATCCTTACAGTAGATTATTACACATTTAACCACATTATAACAGTTTCCAGGTATATTATAACAGATTACAAGTATGATATAACAGATTATAGGCGTTGTTACCGATAGCAGCAGATAACGGTTGCTTTCGTTGATATAGAATAAATATAATGCGATCATCATTGACAGTGCTCAATAGTACACACAGGAGCAGTATAGACAGCAGTAGCAAGCACAGGCAATCACATAAAGTGCGCGCGCGCACTAGAAAGAACAGAGAAATGTAAACATAGCTGTATCTGAAGACTTCATTCGTCGCCGCCACCGTCACCATAAAAATCGTCGCCACCATTTCCTTGACCGCCATCGCCATCGACATCACCGTCACCGCCGTTATCATCATCACCACCACCTTCATCGACACCCTGATTCGCATCACCTTGATTCGTGTCACCTTGATTCGCGTCGCCTAGTTGGTGATCGTCGTCCTGACTGTCATCGTCCTCAGGAGCAGAGCTTTCGGTGAATAGAGATGCGAATTCTGAGTCATTCGCAGGTGCTTCGGCTGTGTTTGGAACGTCGTGGAAGCACTCACTAAAGCACCATGAATATGTGTCAAAAATAGATGTAATCACGAACCGATTCCAAAACCTGAAAAGAGATTCCTTCCACTTGTCCGAAGCATGCTCGAAGATACCCAAGATATTGAAGTAGAATCGGTCAAACTTGAATTTGCTGTCTGACCGAGTCCACGAAGAACGGCTTGAAAGGGCGAATCGTGCCTGATAAAGATGTGAGTAAAATTATAACATGAAAGTGCCAAATTACCTGAACGGCCACATAAGCGATGAGCTCAGGGCTAGACTGGGTGATTCCCAGGAGTAACGAGTTTGGTTTTCGAGCAGAACGCTGGCGAGGTGCAAAAGCTGCACCAGGTCCGAGTAAGATGCAACGGCAAACCTATACTGCATCTATCAGTTGACCCCACTATATAGCAATGATGCACTTACCAGGATCAGCAGACGGCCACGAAGCAGGCCACCCCATTTACTCTTGGAATCAAACTTGTTGAGATAATAAAGGAACATAGGAAGATCATCAGCAGTAAGAGGAATGCCATGCGACATGAGTGAGTTCAAAGTTCTACAAGAGCATCAGAGGTGATATCATGTTCATGAGAATTGAATACTTGCGTTTCGCGACGAGTCTCGTTGCTTCTGAGGAGAGCGTCTCGAATCTTACGAAACGGGCAAAATAACGATGCGATCATGGGATGATTCACGCCTCGGTCACTTTTTGCATCGCAGAGGCAGGGAGGATCGAGAACGACAACTTCATCCACATCGGGAAGAGCGTCGCTGTAGGTCTGGAAGACGTTAGGGATGAATTTGAGTACCTCACTCTTGAGTCGACTTGTATCGTTGCGGCGGGCTTCCGAGAATGCTTGATCAATCTAATGCAGAGTATATGAATCAAATTTATGGAACATAAGAATCACTTACTACGTTGACAATCATGTTGTATGTTGCCATATCGTCGTAGTTCAATGATTCGAGAAGGCGTTTGATACTGGGAGCGAAGGTGGATGCGATCTTGTCGTAGATGGTGAGCAACTGAGCACGTTCGGCTAAAACACTTGAGGATTGGTAGATTATACATGATATCACACTGAAGACAATATCGCGACTTACTCGTCATCTAGGTCTGATTCGTCGTCACTCGATTCTTCACCACCGGGCGCTCGGAGTGTCCTGGTCTTTGCTTTCATTTGCCTCGTTTCACGTTCAAGGCCTGATTCGAGGATGGCTGCTATATTCCGATACAACGTAAGGCACCGAGGCGCATATAATCCAATTTGCTGGTATGGTAAAAGGGTTTTGTATCTGCAAGTTCGACAAGGATCAGAGCATATACAAAGTCTGGAGTTAGAAAAAAGCACGCACGATTTGGATTCGGCCTCATATTCAGCAGTTACTTCTTTTACAAACTCCTCGTATTTGCGCTTCTTTCTTCGTTCCAGTCTTTCTTGTTGTTGCGAGTCTTCATGAGCAGAATTTTGAGCTCTGGGCACTTGAGATTGCGAGTTCGTTTGAGTTGAGTTGCTAGCGGTTGAGATTTGAGGACGGGATGACGCAGGAGTCCTTGAAGAAATTTGAGGCGGTGAAGGTGGAGACGGCGATGGAGTCGGAGAGTTGATACGTCGGGCGTTGGTTCTCTTCGTTAAAGCAGATTTGAGACGAGGCTTTTTCTTTGGTGGGTGAGCCATGATGAGAGTATGAGAATAAGAAGTGAAAGGCGTGAATTCATACCCAACCCAAAGGCTTTATTAATATAAAGTAACCGTGGCACACGGTTTGGTGCTCGCGAAGGAAGCTCTAATCAAGCTCTGATCGCAGTTCTTTACTGCTCATGTTTCTTTTCGATCTAAGCAGTTGCAATATGTACACAATATTCATAAATGGGACTCCAAAGCAGGACCATGTAAGTGGAATATCAGTGGTGATGAAAACATTTTGGCGCGCAAGTGAATGAAAGGACCAAGAAATGACTCGAGTTTTGATAAGGCAGAGAAGCGGACATGGCTTAAACAACCAAAAGACCAGGATAAGTTGAATACGGAGCCCGACAGCCTGTAAATATTCACATAAGCCGAGGATAGAGCACAAAAAGTTAAGAACTCACTTGAGGAATGAGGGCCTTGAATTTTGAAAGCGTCTGAATCATCTCCAGGGAACCTCTCCAAAAACAGACAGCTCAATTTTGACAGTCAAGACACCGTTCAAAAGCAAGGCAAACACTTTCTGCATGCAACATGAGCACACTTTGAGAGAAATAGAAATATAGACCAGAGTTTGAACGAGAAAGAGCGCATTCATTTGAAAAAGAGGAAAAATCCTCTGTGCCATGCAAACGCCAAACAAATACAAACACGGACACCATTCACTGTCCTCACGAAACCACTATTGCTTCGCTTCGCTCGCAATAAGTCGCGCGCGCTTCACGCCCCACGTGACAGCCAATGACGAAAATGTTATGTAAGCTACTGAGGCCAGCACTTTAACGCTCGTCTCCGTTAAACTTACAATCTAATCCATTATCCCACCCACTAACAACCGTTCAACCTCTCTCTCACTCTGTATCTTTGTCTCCCACATTCTACCTCCTCTCGGTCTACTCCAGGCAGCATAATCGAACATAAACTAGCAGGGGGAGCGAGAGAAAGATAAACAATGAAAGTTGGGCAGAGAAGATGAGGGAATAAAGGATACCGGCGAAACAAAGAGCCCTCAAAGACGAACCGAGGAAACGATGGAACAGACGGGACCACGAAACCACAACACGATGAGACGCAAACGGGGACGCCGCGGCGTTGAAACAGCAAGACACCAATATTCATCGTCAACTCAGAACTCTCACGTCACCTCATACTTGTTCTTCAACCACCAACACACTGACAGCACATTGGTTTCGCCGAAGGAGGAGAAGAGGTCAAGCTTCAAACAGCAGTGAGTGTCAACGGAATTCAGTCTTTGAAACGTCGAAGTTTAACCTAACATTAATCTAGAATTGCACGAAGGGACGCCGCTTGACAGAGACCGATAAAGCAAACGCCATGCGAGAACGAACCTGCAAACTGGGAAAACGCGGCGGCATTGACCCAGCAAGACACAGACGTCCCCACTTGTCGCAATAACCAATCTTCCTATTGAGAAACCAGCAGACGCCCAGCCCCTCATCTAGGCAAGGCTCTGCTGGTGCCCCAGAGGAAGATGGGAGCAGGCAGAGAGGTGTTCAGATGGTCTGCTGGTGTCTGGTGTCCACGGCTCCCTGAATCTCCTCGCTTACATCCCTTTCGACCGATGCAGGTGGGTGACTGTACCAGCGCGCCCATCGGTACATTTTTCCATCGCGTTCACCATCCTCGGTGTAGCGGATGATGGAGGGGATACACGGTAGACAGAGCGGCGGTACGCGTCCTTCTCAAACTTGTTGTCTCTGCTATGGCTTTTGAAACACATTTTAGATTGAGGGGCCGTCGTTCTTTGGACCTGATATGCTAAATCGATCACTCGCCATCTCACGAAAGGCTTCATGCCTCTCCAAGCTTCCACATACCTGAACGAACAGGTGAATCGGTCCTCGCTTGAATTTGACATATAAGAGGAAGGTGCAGGGGTGTTGTGAAGAGGCGGAAAGTCTGTTGCTGTAGAAGTAAACGAAGAACTGGGAATCACTGTGTCTATCTTATACGGTACCCCAGAATGTCAGCCGATTTGACCTCCAAAAGTGAAGTGAATAAGAAGGCGCCGTCAAAAAAATCGAAGTTTGTCTGTTTCGACGTCTTCTATCAAACTCAACTTCAACAACCTCGCTTGTTCAATGTTCATCTGCAGATCCTGTGGTAGAAGAAACTCTGGAGGATGTGGTCTTGGATTCTGACCGACGTTTGAGCCATGGGCCAATATGAACTTGTTATATTCAGCGCAATAACACCATTATAATCTGAGCTCACTTGCAATAATGAGTTACAATCCTTGCAGCTTGTTATAACACATACCAGCATATTATAACTCTGTTATTACACAAATATGATGTATGAGCATTGTGGTAGCTAGTTATAATCTCTGCCACACGTTGTATTCCCATTATATCATTTGTGCTATTTAGATATCTTGAAGATATCTGGAATCCAAAACTCTGCTCTCTTGTTGTAACGCTACCTATGGAGGTTCTAATTGCTCCCAATTTTGTGGCATGTTCCGTCCCGGTTCTGTCCTCCAGACTTGCGAAGTGGGCCATTGCAAAGCATGGCATGTACGAGTCCGAGTCATCATCGGAGACAGAGGAGGAGTCAATACCATGAAAGTAACACAGTTCACAAAAAGCCCAAAATGATATCAACAGAAGGGCAAAGATGACCAGAAACACGGAAGTTGAGAGTAGAGGAGCAAATCGTGGAACAGTTATCACAGAGGGTCAACAACAGAGGCGAGGAAAGAGAGCCGGAGACAAAATCCGTCAAAGTAAGAGCAAAGGCGTGCGAAGAGGATATGAAGACGTGCATAGCAATGATAGAAACAGAAAAAAGAAGACAACACGGCGCTAAAATCCGTGTTCATTCCCCGTATTGATTATCTTCGTGAGGCTCACTAGCGGTAGGCGAAGAAATTGATGAAGCGTTGGTCGAAGGGAGGCTTAGCAAGCTGAGCGAGGAGAAGGGATAAGGATATAGATGGTGCGATTAGCTCAGGGTTGCAAATTTAGAGCTTTCAAGAACGCCCATGAATCCAGAGACACCACAGATTGCAAGTGAGTTGTCTAAGGCCACCGGACTCCTTGAGCGCGCAAAAAGGGAAACCATTGAGCCTCTAGCACACACAGCCTCGTCTCTGCAAGCTCTTTCTTGAAGGCCTGCAATTTTGGGTACTTGCTCTCTGTTTGAGCGGAGCTAAGTTTGACTACCTCAGTGACAATCTGATGAGAAAGAAGTGTCGCGCTGCTAATCGATTTCTTACCGCTTTCGACATCCATGAGATATTGCTGGAACTGGCCGGGATCGTGCTTGAAGAAATGCTCGGTGTTATTCTTCATGCACACGGATGCGCCGTGATTGTGGCGGATTTCAGACCATTGATTGAAGGACACGAGTGGTTTAGGAAGGAGCAGAACGGTCCGAAGAGGAACCCAACGACCTATGTAGGAATAAAGGATCATGTACTGGTCGGAAGCAAGTTCTGAGTTGCTTAAAATTGGGCGGAGCCAAAGGAGAAGAGGGCAGATGAAATTGGTTGGGATATTCGTGCCCAGGAAAGATGTAGGAGAAGGGCAATCTCAAAAGAGATATTGGTGACACGATCGTGAGATGCTCTAGGGGATGGGGCCCACTTGCCAGCAAGAGAGCTTTTTGAGCAACAGGGGCGAACATCATCTGGCGTAAGCTGCTGAAGATTGTGGACAATCTAAATATCCCTGGACCCTGATCAACTGATCAACCAGAAGTCGGGTCACCATCACGTATAGTGCGCGATATGTACAATTTTACAGGCATTTCCTGAAGATTTTATACCAGTGTCGTCTTCCCGAGACCGGCAGGTTCAGATAATAGCAGGATCGAGAGTACTAATAGATAAGCCGGACGACCCAGAGGTTCTTGAACAGGACAACACACACACACTGTTTCGGTCTCTGGTGTGCGTCATTCACATCAACCATTTCTTCTCCATCACCATCACTCTTCCTAATTCTTGCCTTACTGCTCTACCCAAAAACACATTGATCCCACAGTTTGAGCCACTCCATTGCCTGCGCGACGCCAGCGTTACCCAGTAGATCTGTGAAAGTTTGAGGTCGATATCGGTCGACCCATAGCGTGTCGTCTGCTCTAACAGCACTCATGGACGCGACTTCAGATTGCATCCTGTGTAATATAGCATCAATGATCATCATCTTGCCTGTTGTCGCCACTCACGATTCGCAACTTAGTTCTCTAGCTTTATCAATAGTTCGTCCAAAAACCTGTGTAAAGGTACATCCAATAAATTTTCGGTTTGACGTGTTTGTGTAGTTTCTAGCAGATAATTATGATTCAAACGAAGGAACTGTCTTCATAAAGCAAGGAACTGACACGCCAAGCCATATTCACAGGCTTCCGTCGTAGATAAATTGTCTGCCCGTCGAAGTTTGTTGCACGCAGCGTAGTCGATGGTGGGAAAATCGAGCTCGTTGGTGGTTGCGAGTGCTAAGATGTTGAGCAGGTCTTTCCAGTAACCATGAAAGAGGGGATATTCAGGCCGTTTTTTGTTCTGACACACATGGCTAACCAGCATGTGTAGGTTCGTTATGGCCGTTCAAGTTTGATTCTTCAGCCAGCCAGAAGCTCGAAATGAAAATAAGATGAGCATCTCGAAGCTTGAGCAAAGAAGTCTGGTACATGCCTGTTAAAACGTTCTTTTTCCGATTTGCCCTCATGGATACTTTGAGGTTCGTCGTTGGTTCGAGGAACAGGAACAAAGGTGACAATGAAAATGTGACAGATGACGCAATGAGTTGCCTTGAGTTCAATGAGTTGCATGGGAGCAATGTCACAATGGGGAGCAATCTGGAGCAATCTGGAAATGGAAAATAAGTTTTGTGACATTTACTAGAAAAGGAAGGTAAAAATCGCCTTTTTGGTACGGATCGCGGTGCATAGAGACGATCCCATTCGACCCCTCGTTGCGAGCGAAGCGAAGCAACTGTGTTCATGTGAGTGGATAGAGTCTTGACTGGGTTTGTTCGTTCGTTTTGAGATATATGCTCGTTCTCCTGTTCAAATCTTGTTCTTTCTCTCCAAGAGGTTCAGAAAAGGATCAATATTGATGCTATCGGTGTTCTGTGCATTTTCGGATGGTGAGGTGGAAAACTGCGCTTTATGGCTTCAAAGGGAAAATTTGGAATGAATATCTTTTGTCGAGTGTGTCTTCAACTTTTCTGCTCTTTTCATGCTCTCTGCTAATACGTTGTATAACCTATATACAGATTGCTACTCTGGCTATTGGGTTAGCTCTCGTGTAAGGCTCATTCATTGTCCGAAACGGCGGGCCCACTGTGTTCGCCTACTTTTACACAGCAATCTATCTCTGTCAACATCAAATGAGTTGTTCAGGATTCGGGCCATTCTCTTCGCTTTCCGTTGGACAACTCTCAGTAGTCTCATATAGCTTGAGTCCTCATTGAGAACTACAATCATTACATGCATAATGAATTTGGATTGATGCTTCCTTCGCGAGCACCAACCGTGTACCACGGTGGATACCTAGTAATAACGTTGCTCATGAGGAAGATAAGAAAAGCTAGCTTTGCTAGCCTCTCTCCTCGGAGTCCTCATGTCTGACGTGTGCAAATCACGTGCATGACGTTTGGCGCCTAATTGTGATGAATGCTGAATGCAACTTTCGGCTTTTCCAGAATTCAGACGGTATGTATAATGCACTTTTTCCTCATAGAATCAACCTTTGCATGTCAAGGAAACAGCCCAATACACACAGAGATGCATTTGACGAAACAACCACATCCTTCGGAACGCCCTTTATAAACGAATGAGATGGCATTTTCCTTCCTTCACAGAGAGCGTAATCTCATATCTCACTCCTTAAACATTCCCATTTTCTCTACTGACCTAGTACGCTACATCGATCTCTGAATTCGTGCACAACGACTAACGTGTTGTTCGAACCAGAGTCATGGATTATAATCAGATTGTTCAACAATCTTTACAAACTATGTTTTCCAATAATCCCCAGCTAATACTCCAATTCCTGCAACAAAATTTAGATTCATCCTCTAGCTCGAGTAGCCAGCTTCCCTCCACATCATCTACAACTACCGCACCAACCCCTTCGGCGCGGGACTCCTCTTCTTCAGTTCCTTTCTCCGATAATTCTTCAGCTCCCGGTCCCGCATCGTCACTTATGCGTGGTCCTTCTCCTACACCTGGACCCTCTCTTGCATTTAGACCTTCTCCTGCCCCGCTACCTTCTCCTGCCCCGCTACCTTCTCCTGCCCCGCTACCTTCTACAAGTAGTTCGGCGAATTCGTTGCACTCTCTGCCAGCGCCAACGGTTACGCCCTACATGTCCCCTCTCAGTATGCTTGCATCGGTTGGGGCTTCGAGCTCCAGTGGTCATTCACATCCATCTTTAGCACCCCCTATATCACCTTTTCAAAGTCTAACGACTATAGAGCGTGCAAATCGCGACCGGAATGAACACGCAGCCCAATTCTCAGCGAGCGCGAACTCGGGCAAGAAGAAGAAGAAGAGAGGCTTAGGCAGGAAACCGCCGAGACTGCACGGGGTAGTTGATCCTGTCAAGATCGAGGATGTTATTGCTACAGCTAGTGATGGCACCGAAGTTGTCAGCTTGCGGGTTCTTGTGTATCCTCCACGACTCCTCCCTGAAGAATATCGTGTACGTTGTGTGGTATATTCATCTGAAAATGTACTTGGCTCATGCTGATTCAGGACCTCAATATCCCGGTGGAAATCCACCACTATGTCCAGAATAGTAAAGCCTTCCAGACAGTACTTGAAACCGTCGGATTGGCTCATGAGTTTGATAACCTGCCGCTTAGTACGAAGGTCGTCGATTTGCTCGAAGTCATACAAACGTCTCTGTTTCGACTCGGTTGGAACTTTCCCCCCAGTCCAACTACAGAGCCTTGTTCTATTTTTAGTCGCCACGAACGTCTCGCAATCCAACTTCTCAGATTTGTCAGTCGAGGAAACCCAAATAATAATGCAAAAACACCACGACTAATTCCGGGAAAGGTGGACTCCGAGGATATGACGTTGGCGCAGCTCGTTTATAACGTTGCAGAATATGGTATCGCCAAGCATGCTGTTACACCCGGAAAAAGATTTTTATTGAATACCAGTATGTGTCAGTATCTTTGGTTTTCAAACATATGGTGACCTCGTTACAACAGTCATTCGATCACCAAATGTATCGCTGAACGTCAATTTACTCGAAAAGGGCCTTGGATCCGATAATGAGATTCGTGTCCACCATTGTCTCTCAAAGCGTATCTATGGAATTTTTCGATCCGACATCGACGCTCTTGTGGATGAAGGATATAGAGCACTCAATGAGAGTGAAATCGAGTTAGGATGTAGAAAGGATACCGATGAGGATACTAGTGTATGTATTTGTCTGTTTGAAGTACTACTCATTGAACTGATCTGGCTTTAGGAGATAAGGGTTGTAGCACAAACACTGAGCGTCGCGGAGCATTTGGGTTCCAGCTCCACAACTCCAGGGACTCAAGGTGATTCTTATGTGCATTTTTGCTTGAAGAACGACATCTCATACCAATTCATAGGTTCATCGTACACAGCTGTAGGTGGCTTGCCGCCGTCGTTGCCCTCTCAAGGTAGTCCGGAAGGTCTGGAACCAGCGGTATGTGGCAAATACACATACATATGTTGCCAGATGTGCCTCTCATGTATATTGCATCAGCCTGTTAAAATTCTCTGGGACGCTATGTGGGTCCCGCCTGATGTCCCCGATCCCACCGAGATTTTCTCCTCTGAGGACCGGTCGACGGTCTTCAACCTTGTCTCGAACAACCATCGGCAACTATACGGTGTCGAAGAAAACGGTTTTATGATCAAAGGGGAATCCACATCTCAGATGGTGGAGGTATTCACCCAACTTGTGCACAAGGCGTTAGTCGAAGAAGACTTCACAACTGTTCTTTCTCAGAACAGACACTTCCAATTGTAAGTGGTATGTACTGGAAACAACTTGTCTCTGATAGTCTTTCTCAGGGTGAATATTAATCCCAATGGCCTCGAAACCTACATTACCTCGGGTCCCGGCGTTGAAAAGGAAGTTATGAACATGTTTTTCAAGACGAACCTTCAAAATGCAGCGGGTCTTCTGACAAGTGTTATCGATGACTACACTACACTTGCCACAGTTCCCATATCATCCGCTTCGGACATATCCAACACAAAGAAGGATGATTTATCTTACTTTGGGGCTGTTGTGGGATTATCACTCGTGCACGGAAGCTATCCGGCGAACCTCAATCCTCTGCTCCTAGTCTACCTCCTCAACAACTGTGATCTCTCCTCAATCACGAGAGAAACAGTTCAAGAATTCTTTCCTGTTCTATATCAGACCTTGATCCAATGGCTCTCACTTCATCATGATGATGATAGCACGTTGGTCTCATTCCAGCCACACTTCGCAACGTATCACAATTTGGAGGTATGTGCGCTCATAATCAACACCGTTGTAACACATACTGAAGTCGTGCTAGGTGTCAGCGTTACACGGTCGCTCTGAAAAGATCCACCATTCGCTCGCTTGGAGAATGTTACACAATGCCATCATAGGCCCAGAACCTGCCGATCATCCCTATTTCGTAGCGTTTAGAAACGGCTTTTTGCTGCCTTGTGGGGTGCTGGGTCTCAATCTATCTGAAGTATGTGGCAACTTTCATGAATCATGACCTTTGGCAGTCTTCAATATATGTTATTGCTAGATTTCGCAACGTTATGCTGGTGGTACAAGTGAATTTGTTTTGTCGCTCATCGAGACACGGATCACAGGAGAGTATTCAAAACTTCGACTTGAATATATCCCCAAGATAAGCGACGCCATGGAAGCCGCCCTTCGGGATGCCATGGAACCAATCTTCCCAGAATTAGCTGATGAAGGGTTTCCTGCTCTCTTTCAGAAGTTTTTGGAGGGTGCAGGGTTACCGCCTCCCCTGACTATGCAAGGATTACGAGACAGGTTCGCGGACATTGTCTCGCTGGACGACGTCTCTCAGAAAGGCTATCGTATGCGAATGTTCTGCTGGGCATCCACTGGAGTCCCTCATATCCTCCTGGATGATCCTAAGATTGAGGTATGTGATTATATATCCGATTATCAGAGCAGTGTTCTCACACATCATAGGTCTGCCTCGTTGCTGACAATGAGCCTCGGTATCTTCGGCTTCGCGATGATGCGGCACTAGTTGAACAACGCATGCGATATATAAACAACGGGACATGCTGCTTCAAGACTTGCACCCGTTCGATGCTGATTCCCGCATCCTATCTTCTCTGCTTACTACAGGCACCAGCCACTGATTCTCAAAAGGTCATGGATACAATTTCTAGTTGGCTACTCTTGCAGATCTTGGATAGCATCGGAAATTATAACATTTTGTAGGCAAACGACTTCGCTTCGACTACAATGGACCTGGTTATCCAGAATCAATATCCTACACATTACTTTAATCTTTGATATGCTGTAAAATGCTCTCGTTGTTCTAGTCATGAATATCAGAGTATATTGTCTTCAAGGTTTTTGAGAGAATATTGATCAGTACAATACACCTGAAAAAAGTCGGTATGACATGCATCTGATAACACGCATGCAACATTTTATACGTACATAAAGGATGAAAACAAGATAACAAGATTTATTGGTTGACTACGGCGTACCTCATGTAACTCAGGTAATGCAAAAAAACAGAACCTCGTCAACTCATTTCGAAGAATAAGATATAGAAAGTAAGATAGTAAAGGAGTGTAAGGTGAGCATGTATGAACAGTGAATTCTTGAGGAAGGCAGGGATCAGTTGATATAGGATAGGTGAGAAGGAAGGGTGATTTCTGGATTGGCCCATTATTGTATCATCTTGGGCTAACTATTCGAGCATGAAGTTCGAAGACATAACAAACGGCCCGGTAGAGCTTGAGCCATAGTTGTCTCATTTTGCATCTGGGAGTGAGAGATGTGTGGCAAGGGGAGGGAAGGCTTATTTCAATTTTTTTGAGGTTGATGAGCCTGGAGAGGAGGCCGGGGGAGGCCGGGGGGAAAGCCTAAAGGGAGGAAACGATGAGAAGTTGTCACAGTGAATGCTGTTATATGAAAGAATATAGAGAGCTCATCTGGATCACTGGGTGTGCTAAGTCTCGAGTAGACATGCATGCTAGCATATATCGTAGTCCGTGGTGAGCCGGGCTTAGCGAAGGATAAGATACTGATAAGATAAGCAGCGGAAGTCTGGCCGGCGTCATTTTGGCGCCCATCCTCTCATTCATTGCCATCATCGTCTATTACTGCAGCAAATTTCCCTTTGCATCTTCGCATACACTCAACGCTGTGTATTGCTGCAGCAAAGCCCAGTCATCCTCCTCCTTTGTTCTCTCACAACATGATGCAGGACCCTCCGCCCACTCCGTTTACTCGTTTACCTTAACAAGTTGGTGCCTACGCTTCGCTTCGGCGGAGTTATGAGTAAATAAAGATGAGGTCGGATGGGTGGATGAGGACGTTGAGGCTGTAGAGCCCCGTACTAAATCGAGAGGTGAATGCAAGGGAAAAGGACAATAAGTGTGGCCCAAAAAGGGTAGAGGACCAAACATGTCATACGAATTCGAGGCATCTCGATAATATATGGTATTATTTTTGAACGTATCCTCTCGGTTGTTTTCTTTCCGTTTGGCATTGACGTTTCGAGGATATGAAGAATGTTGATGAAAATTCGCATACCTGATCACATCATATTCTGGATCACAGCTTCGCATTTCCTTCCACCCCGAATCGTTCTACACTATCTCATGAAGCCCAGATAATACGGGTTGCATCTCCTCCGATCTGGTCTCCCCGCTACCGCGTCACAACCATCGTACCATTCTTCACGATTCAAAACCACTCCATGCCTTACGCTACGGAAATCAACCAATACAGTGACTATGACTTGCTCATCCACCGTATCGCTCTACATCCTCGCACTTCTCCCGGGCTGTGTCCAAAAGATTCCTACCCACCTTTCTTTTGTTCTATCTCCTCTGTCTCCTCAATACACGACACCACCCCCTTCACCTGCTCTGCCTGCTTTATACTACTGCCTTGGTCCTTCAATTGGATGACACGAACACATCCCTCAACCAGGTGGAGAGCAAGCAGGATTGACGAGAAAGAGAACGTATAGGCTCGGTAAGGGCGACGTTTGGATGTGGAGTCATCCATCGTTTGATGAAGAGATCTTTCGGATTCTTTCCCGCCTCTTCAAACTTTGTTCTCGCGATGTATGATTCAGAAGGAGGGCCCTAACGAGCACGACAAGCACGAGGCGGCGGACACCGTTACTTTCTGGCCCGTATGGAGACTCATCTCTGTCGGGAGCTCTACCTGTCCTGAGTATCTTCATGGACTCTGGAAAGACTCTACAACTCTACACATGCTCCCTCATGCTCCAAGGCCTCCCTCCAGACGGGCCGTATCCTCTCAAATCTTCCACTCCATGACTCTCATTGTTATCGATTGTACTCAAGTAGCGATGAGTTCTCACAGTCAATCAGATGCAAGATTACAGGCTACAATGAAGCTTGATACAATCAAATAATCTTTTCCATGATCGTTGTAAGTTGTGCATTAACACTTCGGCGATAGCCCCTCAGAGGATTACTAAGCAGAATGTGTCAATTTGACTTTAAAACCACTCAGCACTGAGCAGTAAATCACCGGTAGTGCCGACCTTGCGGCGGTCTCCGACTCTTGAAATGTCTTGAACACATTGAAGATAATAACTTACAGAGGAGATGTTGAACAAATGATACCCGGTTGAATTATCCTTGTGGAAGTGCGTGCTCCCAGGTGCTCCCACTACACCTCAGTGGTTTCAATTTGCAATCATTCCTGTTCTTCACCAATCTTCCCCAGCCAGCCAGCTTCAAGAGCTTCAACCGGGCTTCAATGTTCAAGCTCAAGAATCAACGTTTAACACCGGTCCATTCAATGTTCAGGCTTTTGGCAGCTCTGGAAGAACATACCGTGGAAAGTGAAACGGAGGAAAATTCAAAATGAGACCCTCTGGCATCATGTGCCATCATAAGGTAATACTGCATTACTCAGCTGATTACACAATGCAATATAAAATTTCCTAGAAGGGCAAAATTGCAGAATTTTCGACATTTGAACACCACAAAACCTCACAAAACCCTCCTCTAAAGAGTCGGAGATTTTGAAACTGGAACTGCAAAATTATATACTAGAATATCTAAAAATACAAAAAACAAGCTACAACACATTTCATCGGGTCCGAGATGTACTTAGCACTACGTATCCGATTGTTCGATTCTCGAGACCACATACTTCCTCCCCTCCACCGCTGTTTCCCAATCGTACGTCTGAGGTTCGTCGTTACTCCATCGCGTGACCCAATCCTCCACTGTTTCGTCATCTTTATCCGGCGGCCATCTCCTTTGTATCCACGGGCTGTACCGGACCACTTCTTCCTGTATGGCCTTCTTGACTGCCTCAGGGGTTATCGTCCTGTCCTCGGGATGCATCCCCGTCTCCTCCCCCTTCACCATTTCGTACACGAGAGTTTGAGCCTGGTGGCAAAGATACAACCGACTGAGAGTCTTCAACCGAAGATGCGTCGCAAATGTGTCTGGAGGCCCGGCATATTGATTGATTCGGAAATTGGCCGATACCCAAGATAGCAGCTCGTTGGCCTGGAGACAGGCATTTTGTGAGCGAACCGCGAAATCAGGCGGGACCACGAAGTTGGCGGATGGACTGTACTTTCCACTTTTCTCTCTGTACCGGCGGACATCCAGGACAGGGATCATCTTCACCAGATTTACTAAGGTGAGGAACTGTATGATGTCTTCGAAAGAATAGAAATTTGGGAGATGGACTATGAGGTCACGCCCTGATAGATAATTAGTTGAATGTCTATGAAGAGGAGGAATAGGTTTACCGTCATCGCTCTTCGCCCCCGCTGGATCCATGTTCAGTTTCTGGATGCTTTCCAAATATGTCTCGCTGTTGTCGATGATAGAATGGTGCCAGAGGGACATGATGCTCATGAGGCCGTCAAATGCGTTGTAATCGGTTGTGTTGGTGATGGTGCTCGCGGCAACGAAGTTGTGGTACCAGCTATATGCTGTTCTGGCCATCGTTAAGTAGCTATAATAGTGGCCACCGTGGCATATAGTTGGCGACGGGGTGAGGACGAAATGAGGGGTGCACGGTGGCATGACTCTGCAAGATTTGTTGGGTTGTTTTGGCAAGCATTGGAACGGGTGTTGAGTACTCACAGCATATCTCCAGGTTCCAAGATGAATCCATAGAAGCCCCACCGCTGGCTGTTATGGCCGTCTACCCTAAACCTTGAACCAAACATCTCGGTGCTGGCAAAGTCGGACTCCTGTCTAGGTATTGCTATCACCCAATATTTTGAGCCTGTGTGAGGCATTACCCATGTCCCGTAGCCTTCACAGTCGACATGGAATGGGTGGAGAGCATGCGACGTGGCAAAAAGCCCCCAAGACAGGCCCTTCTTGTAGACTCGCTCTAAGCCAGCCGCGTCGGCATGTTCCTTTGTGCAAATCCCTTCGGGGGGACGCACACACGAAGCTGGAAGGGGAATTTCAAGGCAATTTACAACCTTGTTGCCCGTAAGCGCGGCTTCTTGAACGTCCTTGAGGGTGCCAAGCGTGTGACAATCGGAAGCTTTCTTCAATGTACGAGAGCCATCTATCAAGCCAGGACGACAATCAATGATAAACCTGATCAAATTGACTTGCAGGCACTTACCATGCAAGGTACGTGTCTTCTCCAAGTCACCCAAGAGCCGGTCGATGTGGTCCTCTTCTTTCACACTGTATCGCTCACGGTCTGCAGCCCTTCCACGTATAAGGAAACCCCCGCGTGCCTGCCGGTATAGTGCAAGGCGTCGACGGATGGGCATCACATCCCAATCGTCGACAGAGACTTCCCGAATGGGATAGTCCTCAGGCCGCACCCATTGTGGATTTGGCTGGCCGTTGTTGAGTATCCGTCCATCTGATTTAGCCTGCGAGTGAATCACACTCATGACATACCGCAATTGGGCAGCGGGAAGTAAAAGCTGAAAGGGATTTCAATGCATGAATCTCGAGAACACAGAGTAAAGGGAAAGACATACATGCGAAGAATATTCATACTCGATTGATCGGGTACCATCATGATGGAGTAGGTGATAGGTCTCCCGGGACTGCAACTGCAGCAACATGTCAATCAATGTCAAGCCAACCCGAGAAGTCAGGACGACTTACTGCGTTGTGAGGAATGGATTCATATAAGGGGATCACAACCTGAATACGATCAGGCTCAGTCAAACCACATTGGTACAGTTGACAGTTGCAGTACTTACATCCTCTTCCATGTCTTCATCCTCCTCACTCCCTTTATCCTGTGGAGACAACGAACGTCCATGTTTGGGTGCTACGCGTGTTAGAGCGGCTGCTGTTGCAGCTGTGCCAAGTGCTATTATACGGCCGGAACGGCGCAGACCAGTTTCAGTGACCTCACTATTGCTTGGTTGTGGTGGAACGGGATATTCTGTATGGGAAAGAGAGACGGTGAGGACATAGAATCCAGGTAGAATGCTTGTGTAAATAGTGAATGGACTCACGGTCGTCCTCGCTCTCGACCTCGTCCTTGTCCTTCTTTGACTTTTTACGTGGCCTGGGCTTTTTCGGTTTCGGATCAGGTGCTGGGCTGGGTCGGGCTTCCCCTTCCCCTTCCCCTTCCCCTTCCCCTTCGGCTTCGGGTTTGGATCGGGCGCCGGCTCATCTTCTTTATCGTCATCATTTCCCGGAGGAGGAGAGTCGTCGTCTGAGGGAGGAGGTGGGCTAAGGTCGGACGAAGGGGAAGGGGATCTGGTGGGCTTGCGCTTGGTGCCGGCTAGAGGTTGAGGCTCGCCTCCATTACCCCCCTGTGACAAGGGTTCTTCCTCTGACGAAGATGGAAATTTGTCAACCTCTGGATCCATGTTCATCTCTTGCTCTTCGGCTTCTGTGCTTTGGGGGGAGGAGCGGGCAGTCGGTGGCGTTCACCCTGGATCTCGTTCTGCTGCTGGTCTGGAGGGTGTTGATCTTCTTGCTCGGAGGCGATCTTCCCATCGTTGTCTGGCGGTGGTGGTGGCGGCGGCAGTTCTTGGTGCTCTCCCTCGTTGCCCTTCAGCTGCTTCTCTGGAGGGAATTGATCTTCCTTCTCGGCAGCGTTCATCTCCTCATCGGAGTCTTTGCTTTGCGGCGGCGGTGGGGGCAGTTCGTGCTTGTCTCCCTCGATCCCCTCCATCTCCTGGTCTGGCTGGGGTTGATCTTCCTTCTCGGAGGCGATCTTCCCATCGTTGTCCTCTTGGTTTTCTGGCGGCGGCGGTGGCGGCGGCAGTTCTTGGTGCTCTCCCTCATTGCCCTTCACCTGCTTCTCTGGAGGGAATTGATCTTCCTTCTCGGCAGCGTTCATCTCCTCATCGGAGTCTTTGCTTTGCGGCGGCGGTGGGGGCAGTTCGTGCTTGTCTCCCTCGATCCCCTCCATCTCCTGGTCTGGCTGGGGTTGATCTTCCTTCTCGGAGGCGATCTTCCCATCGTTGTCCTCTTGGCTTTCTGGCGGCGGCGGTGGCGGCGGCAGTTCTTGGTGCTCTCCCTCATTGCCCTTCACCTGCTTCTCTAGAGGGAATTGATCTTCCTTCTCGACAGCGTTCATCTCCTCATCGGAGTCTTTGCTTTGCGGCGGCGGTGGGGGCAGTTCGTGCTTGTCTCCCTCGATCCCCTCCATCTCCTGGTCTGGCTGGGGTTGATCTTCCTTCTCGGAGGCGATCTTCCCATCGTTGTCCTCTTGGTTTTCCGGCGGCACAGTTCTTGGTGCTCTCCCCCATTGCCCTTTATCTGCTTCTCTGGAGGGGATTGATCTTCCTTCTCGGCAGCGTTCATCTCCTCATCGGAGTCCTTGCTTTGCGGCGGCGGTGGGGGCAGTTCGTGCTTGTCTCCCTCGATCCCCTCCATCTCCTGGTCTGGCTGGGGTTGATCTTCCTTGTCCGAGGCAATCGTCTCATCGTCGGTGTCTTCATTTTGCAGCGGCGGGAATTGAACATCTTTCGCTGATGAGACGTCTTTGATTTGGCTTATCGGATGTTGCTCCACATTGAGGTCAACGGTTGGTTTTGGACCTAGCAGGGGAGAACCATTATCCTCTAGTTTGGAAATCTCCATGTCGGAACCCTGGTCCTTGTCTCTGGAGGGCTTATGTATCTGTAGAGGGTGCTGCCGTGCTCGAATAGGCGACTCCTCGTCCTCAACTTCTGTGACAGAGGGCCGGAAAAGATGTCGGGACAAAGAACCCTCTACATTATTGGCCGTGACGGAAGGACCAGGTATTTGGACAGGATGGCTCGGGGAAGAAGGAGATGGGGATGAAGACGAAGGATGCGGTGGTGGAAGTCGAGTGGGTGTTTGAGGCTCTAGGGGACGTAGGGGAAGAGAGGAGAGACCGGGCCTGGGGGGACGAGGGCGCTGAAAGAGTGGACGTGTAGGAGCCGGGGTTGTTCCCCGAATCACATTTTCGATGTACTGTCTGTCCCCAACAGGTGATGGGGTCCCTGCTCGAATCATTTCCTCAATGAAACCACCTCCGTCAATCTCAGTTCGTTTCTCGTCATAATCTGCAGATCACACAGAGCGGTGGGGTAAGCAAAGGTCATGGTGAAGCGGAAAGCGTAGCAAGAATAACATACCATGGCAGAAAAAGTGGTTGTCCTCTTTAGATACGGTCTCAATAAGGTCCTGAGGAAATTTGTTGACCAACATGTCCATGAACTCATTCGCGGTGATTTGATTTCTCGAAACCCGTCGCAGATGGGTCCACATAAACTCCTCCATCTCCTTAAGTACAGTTGGCCGGTGTTCGTGGGGTCCGAGAGCATAAGCAAGCTAAATGGGTGTCAGTTCCGTGTAGCATTCACAAAAGTATGATGTATACAAACATGTAACAGGGTCTCACGATGAGAACTGCTTTGCGTGAGTGCGATGGGTCGGAGCAGCAACAGCGGTGAGACGGCAAGACTGAGGAAGAGGGGATTTTGGAGGTTGTTGGGTTTGTACGTTGAGCCTTGTAAGATCGATGGTAAAGTCCAAGACCTTGCAACGAGGTTGAGGTGGCCATGTGGGAGGAGAGGTGTGGATGACTTACTGTGAGCCTATGCCCTGCAAGTGATTTGAAAATTGTTGAGAAGTCTCAGGATAGTCAATTCGGGCACCGTGGGCAGAGTCCTGCTCTAACCATGCCAAATGCAGTGCGGCAAAATAAATGTTCTGAATGATTTTCGTATACTCCTCTTTTCCTGCGTAGTGATCGATTTGGTCCAGCATTTGTTGCATGGGATGTAGGGTGGCGTTTGGTGCTGGAGAAGCTTTCTTCTGGTTCCATTTGTTGACGGCCTTGCGAGCCTGATTGACAACCGCAACCCAGCCTCCGTCTTTCAGCAATGGCCCCAGCTAAGGTCAATTAGTCAGTTGTTGTGAGAACGGCGTAGGTTTCACTTCAATGACACTCACCGGTCCTGTCAACGTGGCTTTCATAACGGGAAGGGGTCCCCTTTCCGGGCCAAAAGGTATCAACGGCAGCTCGGGATGGGTGAGCACATGAAGAGCCCGTAGGCCAAGGCAATACGAGCCAACTGGGGCCCAGTCGGCGTAAGTGAGAGAGCGTTGGGGATTCTGACCGCGTGTGATTACACCAAATGCCAGATTGGAGGATATCTCATCGCGTTGGTTTCTTAGTAAACGTGCTAAAGGCTGAAAACGCGAGTTGAGGATGCATAACAACTCAGTCAGAGGGAATAGAGTTTTCATCAACTTACATGGTCTAGGCTGGCAATCTCACTGTTTTGGAGCATAAGATTCAGACCATCATTGATAGTCTCACTCATTTCTTATGGATTGAGTCGGAATTGTAAGTTGAACGGTGGTGGGGGTTGAAAACGAACTTGAAATTTTCTGAGTCTTAAAAAGAAGCTGACAAAGCAGCCACAATGCCATGGCATCTCATGCCGCTTACATCATGGTGGGCGTTAAACTACTGAGACCAGTAGTTTAACGCCCACCACCCTGTCATTTTTGCGAGCGAAGAAGCAATCGAGTTCATGCAGGGTAGACTAAGATAGAGACTTGACTGGGTTTGTACTTGTTTGGCTTTTGCATGTCATAGAGGATTTTGCTTCATTTTGACATGAATGGGTCGTTTCTCGCTCAAATCCTTCTCTTTCTGTCTGATGCTCTCAAAATATACTCACATCGAGTGCTGTAAACAGTTGAAGTGGTTTTTGAACGATGCGATAAGTCCAGGTTTTGAGCTTGGAAGATTTGGGAGACTCAGATCAGGAAACATTCGGATGTTCCATGGTCGACAAAACACAGGCGCTACATATCCAAAGCGACTCGCAGACATTTGTCAACGGGTTGACAAAACACTTGCCACATTGGGAAAACAAAGACTTCCTAGGAATCGAAAATGAACAGGAACTTCGCTCGACAGTCAGCTTCCTCAGGCAACGAGAAGCACCCACCACCCTGACCTGGATTAAAGGCCACTCTGGAATTGCAGGTAATGACGAAGCAGACCGACTAGCAAATGAGGGACGAAACAAAGAACAAGGAGATGAGGTAGACCTTGAAATACAACCACCGTTCAGGTTGACTGGATTAAGACTCTCCAAAATAACGCAATCCCTAGCCGAGAAAGCAATCAAACGTAAGAAGGCTCGAACACCCACATACCAGGCTAAACTTCAACGTCGCGCCACTATACGGAACTCGGGTATGGCTCAAGCCTCGGCAGCAGAAATAAACGAAGCCACCCCGACCGAAGCAACGCTATGGAAATCGATCCGGAATAGGGGCATAACAAAAAGGATTCAATTCTTCCTCTGGATGACATACCATGATGCCTACAAAGTAGGTAACTACTGGGAGCAAATACCTGGATATGAACAGCGAGCAAACTGCCAATACTGCCGGGTCCCAGAAACAATGGAACACATACTACTGGAGTGTTCTTGCCCGGGCCAACAACTCATATGAGACCTAGCAAAGCAGGGCTGGTCTCATCAAAATTCGGAATGGGTGACACCCTCCTTTGGAACCATATTGGTATGTGGAGTAATCCACCTCCAAACCACGGACAAGAAATGAGCCCCAGGGGAAACACGGCTCTTCCGCATCATAGTCTCCGAAAGCGCCCATCTCATATGGAAACTGAGAAACGAACGGGTCATTAATGGAACAGACCCCATCAGCCACTGTTGAAGGCAGATACCAGCTGGACTGCACACTTTACGAGTCCGGAATGAAATGAAGGAATCGTCCTATAGATAATAGCCCGTTTTCCGTGGGAAAAGTGTCAAAAAATTGACCTATTTGGTTTTATTCAAAATTGCCTTTTCTGGATTTTTTTTACCAAATTGGGAATGGAATCCTCAGTCACGCTTTCTCCATTCACGTGTTATAGAGCGCTCTAGCACAGCCACAATTCATCCGATTTCTTCTTCGTTCCGACCGTGAAGTTGCAACTTCAAGAAAAGGTGCGTATGATAACAGGCGAATTCTGAGCGCTGCCATTATAATACAGGAAGCCTCCAAAGAGTACAAAATCCTCTCATTCTCTGAACAAGACCTTGCAACGTTCCACGAAGATATTCTTGCTCATCCAATTTCCGCAAATCCTGTCGATACTGATACAGATGACAACACCGGAACCAATCCCGGTTTAACTGCATCAACAACCAGAACAATTTCTGACGAACAGTATCCCACTGATCTGAGTGTTCTGGAGGATGTCCATCGACGATTGGGATTCGACATCGATTCGGATGGAACAGGGACTACGGCGACAGGACCACTGCCTCACCGTGATGTGAATCGACTAGACCACTTCTTGGCAGAGCTCGAGCGGAAGGCCCAAAGGATCAATCAGGCTATCTCCGTCAATTCTTTGTCTTCCACTGTCACTTCTCCAATGAATGAGTCGACTTATGATGGCTCGAGCTTGCTTCGATTACCTGTCCCTCTTCTCTCAACATCAGAATGGGAAGCTCTTGTTAGGACCGGTGTCCATGATCGGGATGCAGGCGTTGTTGAAGAAGTAGTCGGATTGATGAAAGTGAGCCAATTCTCTCCGGTTGACTGACATTTTATCCTGTCCTTTCTCATTTCAGTAATTACATTCACTTCTTTCCTAGCGCTGCAACCTTCCAGTCCCAGAATACCAATTGAATGCACTTCTTCAGCTGTACATCGAGGCTAGGGACGTTACAATGTTTGAAATGTGTCTGGAGAAATTCATTGATGGTTCGTCTTAGTTCATTGTTGTTTCAATGCGATGTCAATAAATGATGTCAATGTACGAAGTTTGCTGACACGTCTTTCAACATAGGCTCCATTCCACCATCTATGCAACGCCATCTCCACATAAATCTTCACCTGTCCTGCACACCACAAAATATCATCCCTTTATCTGCATTGGACGTCCTACACGCTTGCGAAACAAAGGGTATCCCCGCCCCAATGAATACGTACAGTAAAGTAATAGGGAGGATGTTTGCTACTGGGTCATCTAGCCACGATGATGAAAGCCTCCTGCTTTCAGACCCTTCCTCACTCTCATTTGCAAAATACACATCGCCGGCCCTTGCACACGCCAAGCCTGGGATCTTTTCTCTCACATGCGTTATGTTGCTCATCCAAATTCTGACGTGTTCCTCTATTATACAAATGATCAGAGCCTGTGCTTACCCTCATACCCCAAATTCAAATTTTTTATTCCAGCTGCAGCTATAAAGCTTCTTACATGTGTATATAATGACATTCCGGACGAGTATATGGCACGCGCGAAGCGCGATGGCCCACTTCCGCACGTACTTTTAACCGGTTTGGCAAACGCCAACTCGCAAAGAAGACAGTTAACAGTACCTGGCAACACGTAGTCAGAGTCTGTGATGATCCCTCCCAGAAGCCCTGGGGAGAGACCGGGGTTTTAGTGGGTACACGCGATTGGTCTGTCGGAAGGTGAGCGCAAGGAGGTGAGTGAGCAAAACAGACGACGCGGAGTCCCACACGTGGTGGCATCATGGCACCTGTGCATAATGCATTTCCTCGGGTGGTTCCATATCTTTGCATGGCAGCTTGGTCCTGAGACCTTGCATAACACAACGGCCAAAAGGAAACGACCTTGTCGTTCTCCCAATGGTGCACTTCAATGCAACGTTCCACAAAAAAAAAAAAAAAACATTCGGATGTTCTTGGCTGCTCTTGGTGAGTTTTTTCGCATGTTCTTTCTGCTAATACTCACCAAAATCATCGATGAACGTCCTTTATTATCACTGCTTCTCAACTAGGATTAGGCTTCGCGAGCAGAACACCGTGCCACCTAGTCACCACCAATACGTCACAGCATGGGGAGTGAATCCCAAGGTGAGTGTGTATGGCTATAAGCATGCTATAGTTGCTACCGGTAAAATTTCCTAGAAGGGCAAGATTGCAGAATTTTTCGACATTTGAACACCACAAAACCCTCCTCTCAAGAGTCGGAGAACTGCGTCACTCCAGCGCTTCCTTCAGCGCTCCCTTCTGTCTGCAGGACTACCAGCGCCTACCTACCTAGCAATGATCAATCTGCTACTAGTACTTATGTTTCTTGAAAGCAGACTGTAACGATTGCTGCTCTATTCTTCTATATCTCACACTTCAGCTCAAGCAAGCGCTTTGCCACCAACGGTGACCATTCTACTTCTTTAATTATTTTAATTTTCCCCACCAACCCTTGCTTGCCAAAGCCCAAGGGCTCTACTATACCCCGACTATACCCTTACCCTGCTAATTCGTTGTTTTCCGTAAACATCGGATAAACAACCTACGTCACTTCAGCGCTTCCTTCAGCGCTTCCTTCTCAAGCTGCAAGCGCCTACCAGGCCCTACTTACCTATCTCAACATTCATCTTTTGGTTTCAGCTTCAATGGTCAACGCGCTCAACGTTAACGTTCAACATCCAATTCTCAGCATTTAACCAGCCTCAAGCAAGGGCTTTGCCGCCAACAGGCGGCCTTGCTAGTTCTGGAATTCCCTCAGCATTCCTCGAACACTCTAACGTCAGTCTCCCACCTGGGGAAAGTTTCTGCTGCTGGTCTTTTTCGATGGTGTCATAAATGGTTCAAAGGACATGCGCTCTCATGGGTCTCTGAAGCTTTTGTGGCGGTGGAATGCATACCGGGAGGTTCCACATTTCCTCAAGGAATCGGTTGGTGCGAAACTTCAGCAGACACTCGACGGTAACACCAGTGACTCGGATACGAAAGAGGCGGAGCAGAAGAAGACAAAGCAGACGACGCTAGATGTCAAGGTATTGAAAGCGACAGGTAAAAAGAAGGAAGAGAGTATGCGTGCAGAGGCGCAGCTTCGTGTTGACCATCTGATCATTCGTCTTATTTGTGCCCGAGGTCTTGTTCCCGAAATCTTGAATTCTCCAGAATGGCAGGAGCTACTGAAGACGATGAACCCAAAGATCAAAGTGAAAACCAGTAAAGTATTTCGAGATGAGCTCATTCCAAAAGAAGCTATCTTCGTACGGCAAGAGCAACACAAGGCTCTTTCTGAGATTAGTAATCTCACCTGTTCTTTTGACGGTACAAAGGTACAAATATCCGACGTAAGGATACGATCTACACCGTACATGCAATCAAGCCATCCCGTGAAGGTACATTGATGATGTTTTCGATCCTCTCTGATGGCTTACTCTGTTCTACTATTCAGCGTATCTCCTCGATGGCGCGCAAGGAGCATCCGAAAATCACACAGCAGAGTGGGTGAAAGGCAAGATCATACCGGTATCTATTGCGTCTGTTCTCAATCACCCTGACGTACTCAACGATTACATGCAACAGATCATGAAGTCCATCGGTGTGGCGAATTGGGCTGGATGTGTGTCTGACAGTACCAGTACCACTGCTAAAGTTCGAGCGGGAATTGCAGAAGAAATCCCAACTGTTGTCAATCTGGATGATTGCGTACATCTGCTGCATAATATGATAGATGATATATCTAAGCTCGCGGCTTTCAAAGAGGTGCGACCCTATCAGTTCAGAGTTCTATGTTACAAGTATCTAATGCATGAATAGCCGTTGAATATCATGTAACAAATCGCCAAATATTTCAGTAAATCAGGCCTGGCGACGAATCGATTATTGGAGTACCGACGAGCCCAGTCTGCAAGCAACGCAGTCAGCGACAAATTTCTACGAATTCAGAAGCCGGTTGGGACACGTTTTGGTTCCCTTCATACATCTGCTATGTCCCTCCTACCTAATCTCCCTGCGATTCAAAGCCTAGTCGCAGATAAACAAATCAAGTTCCTCAATGTGAGTTACTTACCTCTCGTACTGCACCTTGCGAGTCACCATTCTGATTCTGGTTGTACAGGCTCCAAAAATTCAGAAATTGTTTGCTCATTCATTCTCCGGAGATCTCGAGAAGTTCAGGCAGTCATTGCACGCTTACACATTGATCCAGTCATCCGGGCACTGTGGTCTCTCGAGGCAGCGGATGCAAATGCATCTGATGTCTTCGTTTTCTGGCTCGCAATTGCAGGGTATCTCGACGAAATGATGAAACGTCCTGAAGGGGCAACAGGAATCCCTGCGAACGTCACTCCCGAAGTGAAAACGATCTATAACACTCGTTATAATGCTTTCTTCTCGAATGATCTGTATTTCGTTGCTTCTGCTTGACCCTCGTGCGTAACACTATCGACTTGTGATTATATTCCTACTCAAATGATCCTTGTTCACAGGTTACTCATCGCAGGACTTTTTGAAGCCCAATCTGACGATCACTATCCCTTCTACTCAGCCTCACCAAAATCCATCCGTGTCCCAACAAAGCGCCGCTCTCCGTACTCCCTTTCCGGATGCCTATGAACGTTTGAAGGAGGTTTTGAAGAAGTTGTTGAGGGATGTGTTGTATCTTCCTGAAAATGATTCAGATGAATGTCGGGAGAGGCTTTTTGGAGAGTGCTCGAAGGTTGCCATTGTCGATTCCTTGAAAACTCAAGTCGAAGATTTTTGGTATGGTCGCCGGCCATTCAATGCACCACTCAGTCAACGAACATCTCTCGAGTGGTGGCGACGTTTGCAAAGGAACTCGAATGCAAATGTCCTTGCTGTGCGGAATTCTTTTGACTATCTCTCACGATCTCACTGACTAACTTACTCTCAGTTTCTTGCCATCAAGATCTTCTCAATCTCAGTCAACTCAATGACAGACGAGCGTACAAACTCATATATTACTTGGTTGAACTCTCCCCTCCGAGGTAATCAGCTTGTTGGAACTTTGATCGACATGATCCAGGTTGGACAGTGGTACCGAAAGGTGTGTCAGTTGTTGCAGAGTCAGAGGAATACTAACTAATGTTCTTCTTCCTTCTAGAAGTCAGACGACACCACGATCAAAAAGCAACCTGTGGTTGGGTTCCGCTTCATCGAGGCTGAGCGGCTGGAACGAATCAAAGAGGCTGAACTAAATGCAGCGGAGGAGGGAGATGATGAAGACCTCAATGACCGACTGGAGCCAAACGACGACAACGGTGATGAAGCCAACGACGATGACGAATTTGACATCGATACTCCCATACCTCCTCGTGAGCCCGAATTCCGAATCGACCGTCACATCAATCTACGCGCTCCAGCTTTGCGAGACTTGATTTCATTGACTCCGGTACTCAAAACCATGCCTGCACCTATTGGTCTTACTTCAGGTGCTACTGATGGAACTCCAGCTAATGCTGACGAGCCTATGAAAGTAATTTTCGGACAATATTTGACATCGATCAGCTTTCCGGACCTGCAGCCGTGACTCTGACTCGGAACGTGACTTGAACTTTGCACTTCGACTCGTCTGAGCACTACGGATCTCAACTTTGACTTTTCTGAGTAATCGATATCTATGATTCATCCCTCCCTTTGATAGGTATGGAGAACAGCACGTTAGACTTCGACTCATTTGTACAACTCTCGTGGAAAATTTTTGATATCGAGTCATGTTCAGTCGGAAAGGACTCATAGCGTATCGATGTAGACTCATCTTCGACAGATATGGACTCGCATCATTTTGACTGCGGTTGGTTACGGTGCGAGTACGTTATTGAATTCGAACATAAGTGTGTATGCATCTTTAGACCTCGCGTTCTAGCTCATGTACCGCTTGTCCGAAATGATTGATTGATGGTTTTGCGGAATTGTCGCTGGTTCGATTCTCATTCAATGAGCCGGACTTTCGGAAGCAGATCGTATGCGTAAAGAATTTAGATTCATGATCCGTGCATGATTTACACTGATCTACATACTCACACGATCCCAAACTCGAGAAAAAGAAGCAAGTTCTTGAATTCTAATTTCTGTACATAGCTTTGGTTTACTAAGCATTCTTTGATCCCACTAAGCAGTTTTTAATTCGAATACATAAGCATTTTTTAATTCGACGAGGCGAAGCCTCATGGCAGATATCATGCTCGTTCCAGCGATTAGCAAGAATTAAAAAACAGTAGACTGAATTTGCGCACCAGCAAAATGCCCCCCCCTTTTTTTTCCCTTTTCTCGCCGCCTTGATTTTTAGAGTACACGTCCTCCGCGGCTTCGATTCGATTCGTCCTGGCGGCTTCGTGAGTCGAGGGTCATGAAGGATTGACGGGAATACTTATCTGATGGGATATGTGGCGCGTTTTTTGTGTTTTGCTACGTGGCGGCGTACTTTGTTCGTACTTGAATTTAATATTTAAAAAACTACAGCTCATTCAATGAATAATATTGGTAGATATCGCTATCCATCCCACTGTAATCAATCAGAGTCAGTAAACAAGTCTCAGAAAGAAGGGAAAAGCCCACCTCACGCCTTGACGATACTCGAAATCAACGGACCAACGATAGAGTTCCACACGTTCGCCTGGTTTCCATTGAAGATGAACACCTCGCGATGGGTTTTGCGGCCTTGACAGAAATGTCGGCGAGCTGAGCGTGGAGAGATTGAATACGTACAGTGGGGACAGTAATCGTACGGACGGTCGAAGCATGCGAGCTCGAGGAGGATATGCGCAAGTGCCTCTGAGGCGACGATGAGCCAGCTGGGTCTCGACATCGATAACAAACGACGTACCCGCTCTGCGCCTTCGTTTGACCGCGATGGGCCTCATCCATACTCGATTCGGACACGGACACTCCCTGTTCCACTCCGCTCTTCGTCTAGCGAAGTTCTTCGACATTCCAACCTTCCACTTGTTGCCGTTGTCGATGAAAACGTATAAAAAGCCGGGCCCATCTGCGAGAGAAGTCGGACGAGCTCTGCGGGACGCGTACATAGTGCGCAATACTCGGCGGGGTCGCTTGGTCATAGCTGAGAGATTGGAGGAGGGCTGGCAATGGTGTCTGGGGAAGAGGTAGTTATATAGGTTTATGGATCTGGATTATGAGCGTGGAGGAAAGCTGGAAAGCGCAAGATGAGTTGATGCAGTCGATGGGATCAGTTACCAAGCAATGACTTGTCGTTTCTTGATCAAGATCTTGCGTACTTCCATCGGTTCTAAGCCGACTCACTCTTTCCCGACTTGGTAATTGCCGCCTCGCGATACATTCCATTATTCCCGCCCTCAGTAAGCCCTACCGGATTTGGATAACGTTTCGCAACCCACGCAACGAAACCGACATCGATATATGAAGCTTGCATGATCATTATCGTTTGCAGCGACAGCTTCATCGTGGGCGTCACCCCGATATCCTCCCATTCCTCTTTCTCTTTTCAGCGTACTTGATACGCTGTCCAGATCTTGAGGTTGAGCGCGGCTCGTGAAAGGCAACGGAAACACCGAGCTCTTGTCAAACAGAGGAAAATGCGCGAGCTAGGTATGGATATGGGCAACGACATCTCCGACAATGTCCATGCTCCTTCGACCGAAGAACAAGCAGGACTTGCATATCCTGTCGACGCTCCAGCCGGGTTTCATGCCGCGATGATTTCTCCACCTCCTCCGCCTCCGCCTGGTATCGTGCGACAGTCCTTCACCGATGATCCCAACGAGAACTCTTTTCCACAAACCATAGCCACACAAGGGCACGGATGAGTAACGAAGAGATAGCTAGTCTTGAGCCGATTATCGCTGATGCTTAGGACCAATGGGACCGTCAGGTACGTCAATCTGAGATGCATTCTTTCACTCCCGACTCATAAAATCGTCTTACAGCGCCGTGTTGCTTTCATCGCTGCGTCACATTAGCTTACAATTGGTACCATCATTGGAAGGGGCACTGCTTGACTTACTTGATGACCATGTATTCACCGACTTTACACATTCCAGCGGCATCTACCAAGTTTTCGACTGCCTCTGTCATTACACGATCTTCGAGACCATGGACTGTGATCCAGAGAAAAACGTGGTAATCTGAGAACATGAACACATACCTTATTCACGCAAGTCCTACAAATTAGACAACGAGCTCGTTTCGGTTCGCTCTCAAACTTGGTGCACGATAGAACTTCTCCGCCAACAGACCATTATGATTCGGAGTCTTCTTCAGGATGGTTCAGTATCGTGTTCAGATCCATCCATTGCTGAATACGAGTTCAGTAGGATATATCCGGCAACGTTATGGCATGAATCGCGTCTGCACTCCACAGCGAAATGATTGACCCATGGAAACTTACAAGCTGATAAGATGTATGATAATAACCTGTTACGATGATCGACCACACATGATGATTGACCATACATAATCGTAGACAGTTTTTCGTTGAGGGTTTCGATTTTGCCAGTGGGAACGGTGCTTGATTGCCACCTCAATCATTCGATCGGTGAGGAGGTCCCTCAAAAACCGTTACATATCAGCGCGACACGAGCAAGCACCTGTGTACAGCAACTCACTTGAGCATTGTGAACGCGAGCTTCTAGAAACTCTTGAAAGTTCTCGTATTCCTCGTCTTGGTAGCCTTGTTTTCTCCACTGGGACTGGGCAACAACTTCCCCATGCCAGATCAGGATATGAAAGAAAGTATCTGACATCGTATTGAGCTCCACTTGAAACTGCGTCACCGTTTGCGACAGATCAAGTTTTTCCAATCCCTCAGGAGCTCATCCAGGATAACATCTATAGATGCTGAAGGATCCAGTAGACGAAGTGGATACTCGGATTTGGAACCAGGGCTTGCCTCGGCCAGTTGTCGAGTCGAAGCCGCAGAACGTGTGATACGAGAACGAACAGCCCAGTAGAACTTCCTTCGAGCATCCTTCCAAACAGCAGGTTGGCAAATCCTTTGGCCTCCATACGTCCCGTACGACTGCAAGTGTTTCATGTTAGCTGGACCTGCGACTGCAATACAAAGACTTACTCATGAAGATCCACGTAAAGGCGGGCTATTTGTTTATATGTAGGCTGCAAGATAGCCTCTCGTCTCTCAAGGGCAGCAGTGGCAGCAGCTTTTTCGTTTTTGTGCTGTCCTTGCTTTCATTTTCCACTTTCGCGTACTCGGCATCAAGACGCTCCATCGAGGCTATTATTCTATTTTGTCGGAACTTGATCTCGACGATACCCTCAGGCTCCAGAACACTGGTGCGCGGATATGTCTGATACGGTAGAGAGTAAGGCCCATAGCTACTTGGAGCTGAGCAGCAAGGAATTTGGCTCCAGACACCGTTTCTATGGTGGGATTTTCGACTTGAAGGCGTGGTTCGACTTCCAGGAAATGGAAAGAGTCATCAGCATGACTATACAGATCTGTTTACAGGTGGGTGAAGGGGTAAAAGAGAACAACAACTGAGAACGTACATTCGACTATTCCAGCGCTAACATATCCGACAAGTTTTGCTAGACGCACGGCCGCGCGTTCCCTTTTCTTGTCGGGCTTGGCAATTGTCACAGGAGCCTCTTCGATACTCTTTTGATAACGACGTTGGACAAAGCAATCACGTCCGAACAAAGAGATGGCGTTTCCATACTGATCAGCTAGAAGTTGCACTTCGGGATGGCGAGCAGCTTCAGCCAGCTTCAAGAGGAATATAGATGAGCCCAGAATATAGATGAACAAATGCATAAGAACACGATGATCGTAGATCGCATCCAGGTATCCAGCGACAGCGTGACACACGTTCTTGAAAGCTTCGGAATGTTCCGCTTTTCGGATGCCGTTCCCTCCACCTCCTTCACTGGCCTTGATCATGACGGGCGTAACGCAAGCTGCCTGATAGGCCGAGTCGGGGACGATGACGTATCCAGCCTCGGACAGAGCAGTGTCGGATATCCCCGTTCCAGACCATGGCATTGTAGGAACGTGAGCACGCTGGCGACGATGGTACTGGAATTTTGTCGCCTAAACTCCTCATTGCGCTGCCAGGAGGACCAATAAAGACGATCTTGTTTTTACTAGCTGTCAGGCTCTCCGGTAGACGTGAATTTTCGGAAGCATGTCCCCAATCAGCCTAGACATGAACACCAGCACGTTTTGCGACATCGACGATGAGATCAACGTTGGGGAAGTTGTTGTTATTCGTCCCTCTGAGAACTTCGATATACCGATGGGCCATACGAAGGTATTCGTTAGCCTCGAGATCTTCGGATATCCATGACTGTGATATCTACTTGACGTTCGCTACCGAAGGTTCCATAGCTCCATTGTCGGATGGACCTGATTTCTTGAACGGTAGCAATACCTGCAGAACAATACCTTAAGCATATTGTTCACGAGCACGAGTAGAGAACAAGGAGTTGTCAAAGGCGTGTACGGTAGATATCATGAGCCACGACTCGAGGTATGAAGAATTCAAAACGCTTACTGCAGGGTTTATTTCCTTCCAATTTTTGAAGAGAAGTCCCCACTATTTTCAGAGATGAATGTGTAGCGATGAGAGTCAAAATGGCTTATGGTTTATGTCTGTGGAGAAACTGTTTTTTTCAAGTTTTTTCAAGTGGAAAGAAGAAGAAAAAGAAGAGAAAAGAGAGAGATGTCAAAGGCTTATGGTTTATGTCTGTGGATAGGCTAAGGTATGATCATATGAAGATGGATGACCACTGTACCTGCCAAGCCCTAAAACGGGACCATGATCTTGAAGTCTCCATGGATTTTGATGATAGCGTCAGTCAAAACACTCTACGAAGTTACGAATTCGCGTAAACAGTAGTGGTGGAATATGGAATCACAATCGAAGCAGGCTTGGCGTAGAATCTTTTCGCGGTTGGCCAATGAATGAAATCAGTTCTCTACGAAAGTTCATCAGCCAAAGGCGGCGAGTGGAAGCGACTGTACTTACTGAAGCCATCTCATGAGTTAAGCAGACCTCAGAGTCCATTATTCGAGGCAGACATAAAACAAGCCTACGGAGAATCTGTCAAAGAATCTCAAAGATTTGCTGGAAAGAAACATGGAAGGCA
The DNA here is from genome assembly GCA_027919835.1 of Lentinula raphanica. Classification (NCBI taxonomy): domain Eukaryota; kingdom Fungi; phylum Basidiomycota; class Agaricomycetes; order Agaricales; family Omphalotaceae; genus Lentinula; species Lentinula raphanica. The sequence goes on from JANVFP010000061.1 coordinate 41,837, forward strand.
AGTGAGAAGAGATGGTCGTGGAAATGCTTGAGGATGAACGCGTCTGCTTGAATATTTCATCGACAATCACATCTATTGATCTACTTAGATGGCAGGATAGATAAACTAAAAAGTAATCGGGATACAAAGCTCGAACGTATGCAAGGGCCATGCACCACAAACGTATTACGTCACCTTCATTCGAAAATTGAGAGATTGGTTCGAGGAAAGAGTCTAGAGCTTGGATCTCCGCAGTGGTCATCAAACCCGAAGGGGGTTCAACATGCACTTCATTGAGAACTGGTGGAGGACCGTGCCGTCCGAGCCAAGTGCTGGCACCCTCTTCATGTGCATAGTTGCGCCGTAGTGATTGTAACAACGCTTCATCTTCCAAATCTTCCCAGTCAACACCAAAATCCGCTAACTCTTGATCCGACATAGAAAAGTCGTCCACACTATCGCCTCGTATCCCATGGACAAGCATGTCGAAACCCCACATATCTTCTGGGCTACGACTTGGTCCGTCTCGCTGAGTAATCCGGTGATTATTCCAGCCCTCGGCCCAGAATGCTAGAATAATGTTGATGGTGTCCATGAATAGATACTGGAGAAGCCAAATGTGGTTCGGATTGCTGATATCCAGATGGTAGCGTTGCTCGAGCCCGGAAAATATGTCGTTCCATGGCTGAGTAATGTAATTCGATACATCTACCCATAGTCTCTCGATACGAACGTTGTGAACAGATCTAAATGGGAATCAGGAAGGGAGTTCGAATGAAGATACAACATCGCACCTTCCCCAAATATACGATCCTCGTCCTGAACCTCGGGCGTGTTCCATGTAAGCCGCAACCCATACGTTCTCCACACCATGATCTCCTCGTATCCGTGAAGGTAATCCATATCTTGCAGCAGCAGACATGAACAAAGAGAGAACGGTCGAGGAGCGGTTATTGTTGTGTGCGCGGAGGGCTGCGATTAAACGAGAATAACCATCAATAAACCCATGAATCACAATACCCCATCGTATAAGTCCTGGTTCCGGAAAAATTAGCACCATACAACATAATGGCACAAGACTCAAGACTCTTACGCTGGTGCCCATCATGGTGCCAAAGCGAATTAGGGCCGAGAACTGTGTAGCGACGACGGCGAATTCGGATCCGGTCGAAGGTACGTTGAACGGGGTTAATTCTCATCAAAGATTGTCGAATCCTTTCATACGGTACGACGTGACCAAGCCGTCGCAGCATTCCATCCAATATTCGTATCCCAGCACTGGGATAATGTGAACGGAGCAACTGTATCATCGTATCGAGATCATCGTTGGACATATTTGAAAGGCGACTTGATGACGACGAAGACTGGATTGCATTTGCCGCGTTTTGAACTTCTGGAGGTAGGGTTTCTGGATCAAGACTGTCGTCCTGAGCAGCATTATTTGCATCCATTCTATCTGCAAACGGTGTATGTCCTGGAGACACTATGCCGTATTCAAGAAGTGACCTCCTAACCGTCCTAGTGCTTAAACCCAAGAAATATGCGATACCGCTAGTCGAACGACGCCCATGAGCCCACTGTAGGAAGCTGGGATCAATAATTGCCCGAGGTCGCCCTGCAGAACCACTGTGCTCCCAAGAGACGATGTTTGGGCGTCCATGATGACTTTGTTCCACTCGTTGATCGTATATCGTCCGAAGGTCCATGATCATACTTTGTATGTTTGTTTGAAGTGTTTGCCATTCTGCTTGGTCGAGAAATGTCGCTGAATTCTGTTCGCGCTGAGCTTGAGCATATTTACTAGCTCAGGGGTTTCACTTACCTGAGCAACGAGATTGGCATATTCTTCGAGGTTTTCGCCTAGCAGTAGTATATGAAAGACATCTGTCGTGTCATCCTGAGATATTTGGTTCAAAACAGACTGGAAGTGGTGGTAATGTCTTTGAAACTCGTCCTGGAGTGTGAGGGCATCGGCGGGACCTGAAATGTTCGGGTCTTGTAATGAAATAGGAGTGCTTGCCCGACAGAATATTGAGTAGGCATGCCAGTTCAGACATGGAAGTACCAGTAAGACCACAGATAGCAGTAAAGACGAGGAAAATGGGGGGTTCATGATCGCGGTTCAAGTTCAACGTTCAACCTCAGGGTCGAATCAATTCTATGGCAACCATGTGGCGCCACCAATCGCGATGAACGTCTTCCGACGTCTGCTGGTCGATTCGCTGTACTTATTGCTAAACCGCTTTGAGTAGTCTGCAGATATCTGGGCGAATTTCTTTCTATTGGCACCTCACCTTGCCAAGTATTCGTACATGATTTCAACGTGAGCGATAACAACTTTCCCGCAAACTCGAGCTTAGTGCTTGGTTTTTCCTTGAAGATTCCTAGCAGTGGATTTAACATGGTCAACTGCTCAAAGATTCTTGGTCGACACGAGTACTAACCTCGCCCAAGCCAATCCCGTTGCTTACAATTTGAACCTGCCATGCAATATGCCACTTTCTTTGATGGTGAAGACACGTTGGTTGATCAGAACGCGTCCTCTCTGCCTTCTGCGATGATGGTTGAGAACTAAAGGGGGTTTCAATGGTACGATATCGATGCGAAAGCTTTTCGCCCGTGGGTTTCAGCCTGTTTCAGCCCTCACTGTGCAACGCCGATACCATAATGGCATTTGCCACGGAACCGCCGACCTTCCAAGGTCCCTTGCACAGACTGGCGGATTTCCGTTGACAGTTAGGAAAAATAGGCTATCTTGGCCAATCATCTCAGACGTTCTACGATATGTATTATAAGCTGGAACTATATGCCTTGAACACAGATCCCACCCTGAGAACTCACCTTGCAGATCCGCGAGCTCCCTTCTATCCTTTAAATGTGTCCTCCATACATTTCGTCCTCAGAACGTTCTTCATTCTCCTGGACTCAGCTGAAAATGGATGCTCAGTAGATATTATCGAAAATACCAAAAGCACTAACCTTACAATTCGTTGGAAAGCTTCTTTGCAGTCGAGGGTTAATGCATAATGACCATGCCATTTCTTTAAATTGTACCTATCCTCAATCTACTACAAGTTTACACTTTGCATTTCTTGTGTGTTAAATAAGATAATGATAAGACGACTTAGTTGAACATAGTACATTGAGTATTATAAGAGGTCGTATCGATAATTAGTGAGTCCCAAATGTGAAGTATAAAGTAGTCTCTGTGATTACAACTCATGTATTGGTTGATATGTAGTACGAATCAATTCCAACTGTTTGTTTCCCTTAGCTCGCATACTCACAGTTTCATGCACAGTAGCCAGGTCTTTGCCTTCAATCCAGAAAGCTCCAGCGTCCGTATCGATGATTTCATCGAATTGTATACCTTTCCTGTGCTTGGGTTGGCGTATGAGCTTGACCACTTGAACAAACCAGCGTGAGGGTTTTGTTGAATCCAAGCGCATCATATAGTTGACTCGGCGACATAACTTCCCAGTGTGTTCTCCTGAGCAGATGATGTACAGGCCTTTGGCAGTCGCGGGATTGGAAGGTACAGAGAATGATCGAGGGTTTTGAAGGATGGTCCAGGGGTCTACTTCGACAATATTGCTACTATTGGGACTTCTTCGCAGGTTTCCTACGTTAGAGTACACCTTCGTTACACCGTGCACAGTTTGTATGAAAACCCGTTGATCTTGCTTCGGGTCGGCCGTAGTTGCTACCAACAGTTCCAGGTTACCCTGAACTGACGTCACGATGCGCGGATCAAGGATCCAGTGGTGCGAAGGAGGATCGGGAGAAGAAGGATCCCAGGCTGGGTCTGTGCCCGGACTGGGTGGGTTGAAAGAACAGGGCGTTGTCGCACGAGTCGGTTCTGCGTCTGTGGCTAGTGCATTATTCTCCAGTAAATTTCGCCTCTTCCGATCACGCTGTTCTTCAGGGGAGTAAGCTGGGGAGTAGCCAGATTTCAGACGCCAGTAACTATCCCATTTCGTATGCGAGCTAGCCTCAGAACTATCGTCGTCATGAAGGAACCGATCATTATCCACGCGCCGGAGTAAGTGGTAGTCGACCCAGGCAAATGAATTATTCATTCCCTGTGTTTCGTAACGGATTTGGACGGAGAGCCCGCTGACGGTGTCTTCATCCAATTTTGCATCTACGACTATGGCTCGATAACCCTTTTTGGAATATTTGATGGGATACACTTCCACGTTCTTCAAAGGAAATTGAGCGGTGGAGGGTTCGATCAAAGGGATCCTGTGTTGGTGTGTTGAAAGGTGTTTTAAGCGATGATATACCACGTCGTTAACGGCGGCCGATTGTTCGACCTTTGTGAGTGTATTTGGGTGAAATTCAAGAATTTGCTTCTAGAAGTCATTCAGTTATCAGTACGCAGATTGAGAAGTGAGCCGGACCTCATTGTGACCCTCCTGTAACAGCACCTCAACTCTACCAGGACAAACACTGATCACCAGACCTTCCTTTCCTGCCAGCTCTATCGCCTTCGTTTCAGCCAATGCCATGTATCCATTCGTTTCGTGGTGTAAGCGAAGCTTTTGACGGACCCCAGGAAGAAGTTGAACATCATCGCCCGGATAGAACATTTTTTCAAGATGGACTTTTGACATCGTATGGAGTGAGTTGACCGTGATATTCGCCACCTGCAGAGGGATGTTAATCTCACAATCTGCAGGACCAACATGGTGAATCACGCCTTTGGTACAGCCCTCGGGGAGTTCGAATGTATATCGTCCACCTGGTGTACACCAATGGCCATCGAAATCAGTGAAACGGACGGCCTCCCCGATCCGGAATTCCCAGGATGATGGCGGAGGCATCCATAGGAGAGATTGTTGAACGGCATAATGTTTGGATTCTAGAAAATAGTAGCGATTCTCGGCTGGAATCTCCGATGCAAGCTCCATATCTGTGAGCTTTATTCGTACGAGAACAAGGCCGTTCTGCCACTGTTGATCTAGACATAGATAGCGTTTGTGTGTCGTTTCAGAATGTGAACATGAATGGGGCGTTTCGCAGTGTCTAGCACAATCCATTTGGGTGGGGAAGCAGTAATTCTCAGCGATATACTCTCCAGCTTGCCGCGAGAGAACCTCTGGGCGTTCTGTTGGCTGGCGCTTTCGTTTGCCAAGGGAGGCTTTGCCACTGGAAAAATCGGGAACCAAGTCCCAGTCGATTCGAGGAGGAAATAAAACCAAACGTTCGACATCAGAGTTGATCTCATCGAATTCGTCTGCAATGACAAGTCCAACGTCATTCTTGTAAAGACCCTTTTTGCATTTGATCCAACTACGAGGAGGATATCGATCAAGATGGGTCGGTTCCCGTAGAATGCATTGAATGCCCGCAGGATCGTCAATGGGACTATGGATGGGTAACGCTAGATCTGTGCGAGATTCTGCTGTAGATATACGGTGATTCAACTCGTGCACTGGAAATGCGAATCGGGGGATTTTCGAGTACAGGAAGCCGGGGATCGTAAGGAGGTATGCCGCAAGGACAGTGTTCTGAGGGAGCATGCTTCGTGCTTGAAGATATATACCTCCAGGTAAAGTAGAGGGAAATGCCGCTCGTAGAATCAGAGGATCAATATTTCGGTGTTGAATATCTGTGCAAATTCGATTTACGATTTTCTGTTCGAACTGGGGCTGAAGGTTCTCTCCATGAGTTCAAGTTCAACGGAATAATCGAATGATCCCACCTGGCAGCGAACGTAAAAAAACGTGAACCCCGGTACCACCAACTCTTCGGCACCCATATATTTTTTGATCCAATGCTTCAATAAGCGTTGCTCATTGGTTGGTTCAACCTCATCTTCCATTTCCCAATCTTGCTCCACCTCTGAGCCTGAGACATTAATCGCGATACCGGTACTATAGCCCGCCGTTCCCATGCCACTCGAAGACTTCACATTTGTCATACGTATTACTGTATCGAAAGGCGGAGCTGATTCCGAACGTGGTAGTCTGGCGGTAGTCGTCCTTGATATAGCCGGCGGAGGCACAGATGCTGGGCGTCGTCTAGTTGTAATTCGTGATGGAAGAGGCTCATGGCGTGCCGAAGATACTGGAATAACGGTTGGAAGAACGCGACTACTGCCAGTACGCGCATTGACAATATTCCGAAGATGAATCGATTCCTCCATATGCTGAATCATCCGATCGAAAAAATATGGAGTATCAGCGGATGGGATAATATATTCCAATGGAATTTCCGCGGTAGCACGAGTGGTGGCTTCATCACCATCTGAACTGTCCCATTCTGAATCTTCTTCCTCTGCTTCAAGCAAAATTAAGTTGTGGATCATACGAGTCTGACCTGGAATGGGTGTCAGTATACACGGCTATTAGAGTGTCATGAATATTTTCTGATGAATTTTGGCATGAATTCTGCCCAAGATTTGGCATGGCCTCTACTTGAACTTTTTGGCATGTTTGCTTATTGAAGTCATGTACTTCAACAAGTGTTTCTGCTATGTTTCTGGCCTTTAGCCTATGTTGTTCATTGAGATGGCGCATGTCCTTTCAGATGGGTGATTTGAACATGACGATGCTTACAAGTATAGGCAGGATGATATGCTAGCAGCGATTACTTGTGGCTGGTGCTGATTATTGGTGACGACGACGTTGCTCAACAACAAAAAATGAAGGTTTACGTAAGTTGACAATGGAATCAAAGCCCGCCGCTATCATGAAATGCTTACGATGGGCTGATGAAGTCTATATAGTACGGCCGGTGCGCGAGACGACGAGCGCAGAGACTGGATACCGTACGTATATCTCACAGCATGTCACCGGACGTCGGTAATATACATATGTACGCGTTGAACGGCGGATATAAAAGCCTTGTCAATACAAGTTGTTCGCAGATGCCACTAGATACAGATCAAAATCAGTTCCATGCCTATAACACATCGTTTAAGCCTTACTTTTTTAGGGGGAAAGACATTTTGAATCATAGCCGCCAATAGTCTCTCCCAACTAGATGTTCAATCACAGTTCGTTAAGCTACTGAGCTCAACAAGATGACTACCTTGAATAAAAACATCAATTTGAATTAAGGTGTACTTCAACATTGCTAGAGTAACGAGCGAGGCATATGTATCTATTAGTATCAAGTAGCGAATCGACCGTGGTATATCGAAAAGAATGTTGCCCGTTGCCTACAAAACGTTGTAATTCCCAACGCCATCCAGAATCTGCAAGAATAGCCAGCTAAAGATTGCGTCCATGACCGCCCGTGGATTGCTAGACGGCGCCCGTAACAACTTCAAAAGATAGGATGCGGGTATGAGCATCATGCGTGTGCAGGTCTTGAAGCAGCATGTGCCATTATTCAAATGCTGTGCACGCTCCTAAGGTACTGGGGACTGTTGTCTGCAATCAGACAAACCTATGGATCGTTTAAGCATAGCCTCGAATATGAACAAGAATCACTCACCTCAGTATAAGAACCATCGAGGAGTATATGAGGCACTCCAGTAGTTGCCCAGCAGAACATTCTCATTCGGAATCCTTTCTTGGAAACATCGTCCAGTGATACTATATCTGCGAACCTGCCTCGCAATCCTTGAATAGTCAGAGGTGGCGGTAATCCTGAACCTTCCAGAAACTCTCGGAAGATGGCCGGAAATCCTTTGTCAGATAATGTTGGGAAAAGCGACGACAGAGCGTCTTCGAGCTCACGCTGAATAGAACCGTTGATATGGTCGATGTAATCGATTCGAAGCATAGAATAGTCGCCTGTGATGCGAGTTTCGAGGAGTGAGGTAACGAATTCACTCGTACCACCGCTAAAACGTCTTGCGATCTAGTGATTACGCACAGTGAGTACGACCACTATTCGAGCATACAGATATATACGTACTTCGGATAAGTCCACACCCAGAATCCCACACGGTAGGAGGAGGCCCTTCAAGAAAGCTTTGAAATATGGATGTTCGACGGTTTCGGGACCAACGATGGCATTGTGAAGCATTGTACACGCCAGCGATTGATGGAGTCTTTCAGAACGATCACGTAAAGCCGCAACCTGGGAAACCTTGAGTATGTGCAATGGCGACGACTAGAGGAACGTACCGGTAGATAAGTTGCAAAATGTACTTGAAATGAGTTTAGATTGCTATTGTCGTCATATCTGAGTGCGAGCCATCGGCTTAAAGTCTGATATAGTGTAGGGAAGGATTCAACCACCAAGTCTTTCATGATGGAGCCGAGATCGCAACCACTGAGGAGGTATACCAGAAGCAGAGGATTCAGATTTGCAGGATAAACCCCGTGTATGAGGGATAACCCGACAACCGACCCAAAGTGAGTTAGCTCATCCTTCTTGGTGGGCGATATATCTGAAGCCGACAGCATGGGCACGGTGGCGAGTGTGGTGTAGTCATCGATAACGTTCGTAAGAAGGCTCGCAGCGTCACTGGAGTTTGACTTGAAGAAGATGTTCATAACTTCCTTTTCGACGCCGGGTTCCGAGGTGATATAGGTCTCGGAGCCATCTGGTTCGATATTCACTCTGGAAATATGTATAAGAAACATCAATTGATTCGCTGAACAACGCACTCACAACTGAAAATGTCTGTGCTCCGACAGGACAGCAGTGAAATCTCCATCTATGTTTGCTTTGCGTACAAGCTTGGTGTATTCTTGAACCATTGCATGCGTGGTATCCGCTTTGATCATGAAACCTAATTCTTCAGTATCGAATACGTGGTGGTATCGCTCCGAAACGTATTTGAAGATGGGTGAACGATCGACGATAGTAAACATTTCGGCGACTGGAGGAGGGACCCAAGTGGTATCCCAAAGGATATTGATGGGCTATCACGAAACGCATGAACTCCTGTGCAAGCTGAACGAGTGCCTGCGACTTACTGCAGTCTCCGGAGCGTCTGGGCTACCTTGAATTTGAATCGTTGGAGGAATCGGGGGCGGTAAGTCGAGTAAATCTGTGAACGGTGAGCTGTTGGAATGTTCAACTCATTGAGCAATTTACCTTGGGTGATAGAAGTAGAACTCGACGGCTCCATCATGAGCATTTGAGCTACTACCCTCATGTCCTAGGATCGAATCAATTCGAGTCGTTAAAATGGATAGAATAAACATACCGTAGATTCCTCGTCGGTATTCCTTCTACACCCAAACTCCATTTCGGCCTCGTGAAGTGCTCTATATCCCTCATCTACAAGGGCGTCCGCGTCAGAACGAAAGATTCCATATATACGTTTCGAAAGGCAGTTATGGGTCTGTGCGACATTCTCAGATCCAAGACCTTTCTCGAACAGGTTAACGTTCAAGGAAACATTGGGAGATCGGATGACTATTGCATTAAAATCAGTGATCACCCTTGGAAATCGAAGCACGGACCATACCGGTGTGAAGAAGAAACTTTTTCTCGGGAGTGACAGCGTACTTAGCAACCCCATAGTCTGCGCTGTTGCAGACGACTTGGGCCAAGGTCATGGTCTCAGATTCTACTTTCCCTGGGATCAGTCGAGGCGTCTTCGCGTTATTATTAATGTTGCCTCGGCCAACAAATCGCAGAAGCTGTATAGCAAGGCGCTCGTGACGACGGAAGAATGCCGATGGCTCGGTACCAGAGCTCGGATTTTGGGGAAAGGTCCAACCGGCCTGAGATAGAGACGATTGGACAACGTCAAGGAGGTCGACAACCTTCGTGTTGAGAGACAAATTGTCAAAATGATAGACTAGCTTGAGAGATTCGAGGACAGTCTGGAACGCGTCGCTGTTCTGCACATAGTGGTGAAGCTCGAGAGGGAGGTTATGAATCTGAAATGATTATCATGTTAGTATCATAAAATTATAGAATGATATATAAGAAGACATACCTGACAGTCATCAGGACTGAGGCGCGGCGGATACACGAGGACGACCAAGCTCACAACTTTCGTTCCATCGCTCGCTGTGGCGATTGTATCTTCTACTTTGAAGGGACCAACACCGCCAACCAGTCTAGGCGGCTTCCTACCTTGATCTCTCCTCTTCCTCCTCCTTTCAGGGTTGCTCGTCGACATCTGAGCTGCATGCTCGTTACGGTCACTATTCGCTCGCTCTATTGTTGTGAGGCTATGGAAAGGTGAGGCTGGGGGTGCAAAGGACGGGGGACCATTGTTGGAACCCGAAGCGCGAACAGATGCCAACATACTGAGAGGAGATAGATAAGTTGTGATCGGCGGCGCTGGCTGGGAATGCAACGAGCTCGTTAACGTGCTAGTAGAAGGTAGCGGTGCAGGTATCGTCTGCGAAGCTGCAGATGCAGGACTTGTCTGCGAAGCCGTAAGAGCAGGCGGAGCTGCAGAAACTGAAACTGAAGACGAGACTGAGGAGCCTTCGGGGGAAGAAGAGGTAGGCGTCAACGGAGTAGGAGCTGACGGCTGAGGTGAAACGGATAACTGTGGCCCACTCGAACCGGATGCCGGAGGAGACGACTGCTGCAAGAACTGAAGAGAGAGCTGGGGATTGCTAGCAAGCATGGCTTGCAGGGACTGTTGGACGATCTGAGAATAATCCATGACGACGATTAGATGAAATGATAACTGAAGAACATATCAGATTTATGCATGAATTCGGTTAATCACTGCGTACTGACCGTAGAAATTGCTGAGAAATTCAAAAAATTGGCTGAAGGCGAGCTAAACGCTGAACGAAGAGGAGGATAAAAGAGGGGGTGAAGAAGGGTTGACCGCTTCATGCGTCTTTTAAAGTATCGTTCCTGCCGTCGATCCAAATAAAGGACACGTCAGTAGAGTAAAGCAAGGCATCAGCAAAATGGAACGACGAACCTGCGACAAACACACGTAGGTGAAGGATCGGAACTAGAGGTTGCTCCCGGGTTGCTCGATACTGCTTCATTCCAATCACAGAATGATGACCAATCACTAAAAAATGACCAATCGCCAGTTGATGACCAATACACAATACTTACACGCCAACTTGCATGTATACTATCATTACCCTAGTTCTTCAAATACCAGTAGTTTTTCATAATCCATTTCCGCTCGTATTTCTTAGTTTTCATTGAAACTAACCTTCGGGATTTCAAGAAGCATGTATCACAAGCATAATCCGAAGTTCCGGTGAGCTGAATCCACGGGATGGTGGAATCGGAAGGGTTTTAAATTTTTTGAAAAACTACTGGTACTGGCATTTTTCAGTACCGGCAACAATATTTTGACCCAAAGACATCCTTTTCCTGCTTGACAAAATACATAGCGAGGTCAAGTATACGCCATGCTACACTGTACTTGAAGCCGGTAGCTGTCCGGAAGATGTGTGCTGTTTCGGAAGCACATCTTTGTTGTTTTTTGAAAAAGTGGGATAATGATAGTATGTGTCAGTAGGCCGTTTCTATACGACCCTACTCAGAGTGGAGCGGTACACAATTTGAGCGGCGTTGATCTATATGCAGATGTGAAGGACCCGGTCACCCAGCCACCTATATCGGTTTTGTCCGAATTATTTTGACTCGAAACGCGACTTGTATCTCGTATCTTGGCTCGTATGTTCACTCAAGATTATGATTTTGACTTTCCTGAGCAACCGTCTCTCAGTGAGGCCTCGGACGTCGATATTAGCTCTCATGTTTCGGTTGATCTCGGTGCGAGTAGGTCAGTGTATTTGTGGACTAGTATGTATGCATTGTGTACGCATTTTCCGAACCGATGGCTGATTCTCGGAAATAAAGGCCCGGAAGTAGATCGTATAAACTTGTTTTCCTTCTTGCACTAATCTAGGTACGAGCTCGGGAGGAAACGAGACAGTGCGACAAACGGAGAAGGAAAGAGTGAAGGGAGAAGGGAAGAGTGAAGATCGAAAGACCAGCGGACGATTTAGCAACGGCAGAATAATAGGTGATCAGAGCGTGAGTATGCGAAAGAAAGCAAAAACACGAGAAGGAAAAAAAGCAACTTTGTGAACCGTGTCAGTATGGATGTTCACTAAGCAGTCTTTGATCCCACTCAGCAGTTTTCAATTCTACGATGCGAAGCCTCATGGCAAAGATCCCGTCGTGTTCAACGCTCGTTTCAATGGTAAGTACCAGACTGAGTGGGTTGAAAATAGGACGTTGTCGCACGAGTCGGTCCTGCGCCCGTGGAACCAGTTGCCAGTGCAGTCTCCTCCAGTAATATCCGATTACGCCGTTCTCCAGGTGAGTAAGCGGGGGTATAGACAGATTTCAGACGCCAGTGAATATTCCATTTCGTATGCAAGCCAGCCTCGTCAGAACCATCGACGTCATGAAGAAACCAATCATTATCCATGCGCCGGAGTAAGTGGTAGTCGACCCAGGCAAACGAATTCTCTATTCCCTGTGTTTCGTAACGGGTTTGGACGGAGAGCCCGTTCCACCGAATTCGTCTGCAACAAGTCCAAATCCTTGTGAAGACCGCTTTTGCCTTTGATCCAACTACGAGGGGGATATCGATCAAGATGGGTCGGTTGCCGTGGAATGCATTGAATGCCCACAGGATCATCAATGGGACTATGGATGGTAACGCTAATTCTGTGCGAGCTTCTGCTGTAGATATGTGGGGATTCAACTCGTGCACTGGAAATGCAAATCGGGGGGTTTTCGAGTACAAGAAGCCGGGAATTGTGAGGTGGTATGCCGCAAGGACAGTGTTCTGAGGGAGCATGCTTCGTGCTTGAAGATATATACCTCCAGGTAAAGTAGAGGGAAATGCCGCTCGTAGAATCAGAGGGTCATTAACTCGGTGTTGAATATCTGTGCAAATGCGATGTACATTTTTTTGTTCGAACTGGGGCTGAAGGTTCCTGCATTAGTTCGAGTTCAGTGGATTAAGCAAAGGAATGCACCTGGCAGCGAACGTAAAAAAACTTAAAACCCGGTGCCATCAACTCTTCAACACCCATATGTTCTCTGATCCAATGCTTCAATAAACGTTGATCATTGGTTAACTCAGCCTCATCTTCCATTTCCCAATCTTGCTCTACCTCTGAGCCCGCAACACCGGTACTATGAGACGCTTCCATATCACTCGAAGGCATCACGTCTGTCATACGCGTTACTGTACCCAAAGGCGGAGTTGATCCTGAGCGTCGTCTAGGTTTAATACTCGATGGAAGAGGCCCATGGCGCGCCGATGATACTGGAATAACGGTTGGAAATACACGACTACTGCCCGACCTCGCGATCTCCTGAAGATGAATCGATTCCTCTATATGTTGAATCATCCGATCGAGAAAAGATGGAGTAGCAGAAACGATAAGACAGTAGTAGTAGCAGCGATTCGTGGTCGACGTTGCCCAACAAAAAATGAAGCTTTACGTAAGTTGACAATGGAAGCAAAGCGCGCCTGCTATCGAGAGCTGCTTACGTCAGACGAAGTCTCCACTAAGTAGGACGGCCGGTGCGCGAGACGGTGAGCAAACGGTGAGCAAACGGTGAGCACTGAAAGATAGGATAGAGTATCATTCATAACATGTATTTCTGACTGGCCAAAGCATTCAGCTGGGCCATTTCTTGAAGTTAAGTTGCAAGTCCAAGTTGTAGTACGATTCCGAATGATGATGACGCGATCACGTTGTCATGATAAACCACCGGCGCCAGTCGTTTTCTCTTAGCTTCTTACCTTCATGTCTGCATGTGAGTGGCCTCAATTCTACCTTGCGTATTTCGGCATATTACTATGATTTGACCTAGCTCCATTATGCCCAAGCCTCTAGTATGCAGACCCGACTTTGGGGCAGCAGAATGTGGTGTGTCTTGGCATACACCGGCATGCTAAGGCTTTTCATGTTGTTTCTCTTTCTTTCGTTCTGGTACTCTCTCACTGTCAATATTAACACTCTTCACAGCTTTCTGGCGTACATTACGGAACAATAAAGGAATATAGTGGCATCTCTCGTGGAGACGAAGAGGCCGAGCTCCTCACCGTCAGCTTTGATGCAGGCAGTCTAATGAAGGATGTTGAAGAACACGACGCACAGAACGAAGAAACTACAGATGAACGCGTTTTCTTGAAGCCACTCACTTTCAATCGACGCCCCCCCAAACCCTCTCAGTTCTACACCATCGACGATCTCGCCAAACCGAGGTCTTTGATTATATCCTGTAAGCTTCAACATCTGTCGCATCCTGCTGCTACGCTCTCAATGAACTGAGAACACGACCGGAAAAGGCCATGGCAAAGGAGAATCTGTTCTGCCAGCTGAAGGCGACGAACTTTTTCCAGACCACCAAGCTCGACTGGATCGAAGCTGGTCTCCAAGTTTGCCGTCAGGGATACAACATGTGAACCTCTTGATCCATCGTAAAAATCTCAACTACCTTCAATTGGACTATAACATGAATCTGAAGCCTGTCAAGTAAGTCGACTCACAGACCGTCGTTTTCCCTTTTGTTGAAACACTATCTCCAGGACATTGACAACGAAAGAACGAAAAAAGTCACGATTCGAAAATGCTTTCCATCTATGTCGAAGAATTCTTCGACTGACAAAGCTCGTCGTCGACGCACACGTCCAACTCAGGCTCGGAAACGTTGATGCTTTCCAATTGGCAGATGCCCTGCAGTATATCTTCGCTCATATTGGTGCACTTACTGGAATGTACCGGTACAAGTACAAGGTTCGTCGTTCCCTTCATATTCCTTCATTTTATCTAACATGTTCATCGATAGCTGATGCGTCAAGTGCGCATGACGAAAGACTTGAAGTATTTGATCTACTACAGATTCAACACAGGACCGGTTGGCAAGGGTCCAGGTAACGGTTTCTGGACTCCTTGGATGGCGGGTGTGGTTGTTCTTCATGAGAGGTATCGTCCCCCTTCTGGAGCAATGGTAAGTCATTGTGTCTTGTCGGTTGATGCGTTTGGTAAGTCATTACTTTCATAGGCTTGGAAATCTTCTCGCTCGTCAATTCGAAGGCCGAAACAGCAAGGGTGTTGCAAAGACGATCACAAAACAACGTGTGGAGTCTTACTACGATCTGGAGCTCCGAGCTGCGGTCATGCATGATATCCTGGACATGATGCCTGAGTCCATCAAACAAAACAAGTCGAAGACGATCTTGCAGCACTTGTCCGAGGCTTGGAAGGTCCCAGGTATGCCTACCGCCATCGAGAACATCATTCTGCGGTATATCAAAAGCAAAGCTGACTGGTGGTGTTCGTAAGTATTCTGCTTGTCTACTCCTTTACATGCATCAAATTTTAACTGTAGTGTTGCCCACTACAATTGTGAACGTATTCGTCGTGGCGCCACTGTTGACAAGGCTGTTGTGAAGAAGAACTTGGGTCGTTTAACTCGTGCGTTCAGCATCGTCGTCGTCGTCGTCATGGTTCATTGAGGCTAACTTATCACAATGCTGTTAGGGCTGTATTTGAAAGCAGAGCAGGAGCGACAACACGGATACTTGAAAGATGGTCCCTACATCAGTGCTGAAGAAGCAGTCGCGATCTATACGGCTACAGTCCATTGGTTGGAAAGCCGCAAATTTGCCCCAATTCCTTTCCCGTAAGAATATTTATGATTCTGGAAGTTGTTATCTGATCACCTTGTACAGACCTCTGTCCTACAAACACGATACGAAACTGCTGGTCCTTGCTCTCGAGAAGTTAAAGGAAGCTTATTCTGTCAAGGGTAAGCTGTATAGCGATTTAGTTTCTAGCGATAGTATTACTCATGATTATGAACAGGTCGTTTTAATCAATCCCAGCGTGAAGAGCTTGCTTTGATTGAACAAGCCTACGACAATCCTCACGAATGTAAGTTATTTTACCTTCCTCCAGTAGGAACGGTCGAATGAAGTCGTTTTCTCTAGGTCTCTCCCGGATCAAACGTCTGCTGCTTACTCAACGGGCGTTTAAGGAGGCAGGAATCGAGTTTTTTGATACTTACGACAAACTCATCCCTTGCTATGATATCGAACCAATTGAGAAGATCACCGATGCGGTAAGTATACCCAGTCCTCGTCCCAAACGCGCGATTGACATGGCTCTTTGATCTCAATACCTTGATCAGTTCCTCTTCTTTGAGTAAGTGGTTGCTCTGGCATAGTCTTGACTCCATACTAACGTGTTCCAAAGGGCTGACAAGAGAGGTTTATTCCCTGCTTGGATCGAACCTGCTGTGAGTGTCATGATTCACACCTATAGGCATATGAAACTGACGTGCCTTCAGGATATTGAAACACCCCCACTCCTTGTGTACAAATGGTGTCAAGGCATAAACAATTTGACCGACATCTGGGAGACTAGTGAAGGAGAGTGTAACGTTATGATGGAGACAGTGTTGTCCAAAGTCTACGAAAAAGTTGATTTGACGTTATTGAACCGTCTCCTTCGTTTGATCCTCGACCACAATCTTGCGGATTATATCACAGCCAAGAATAACACTGTCTTGACCTACAAGGGTACGTGATCTTTATCTGGTGCTTTTGACAAGTACTCATCTATATGAACATCAGGTATGGCGCACACGAACGCATTCGGTCTCATTCGTGGTCTCCAGTTCTCGGCTTTCGCTTTCCAATACTATGGACTCGTGCTCGACCTCCTCATCTTGGGCCTTCAGAGGGCTAGCGAAATGGCTGGACCCCCGCAGATGCCGAACAACTTCCTTCAGTATCGTGACTCCGCTACGGAAACGCGCCATCCAATACGACTCTATTCGCGATATGTCGACCGTCTTCACATCCTCTTCCGCTTCACGGCCGATGAATCGCGAGATCTCATTCAACGATATCTTTCTGCCAATCCCGATCCTACCAACAACAATGTCATTTGCTATAATAACAAACGTTGTTGACCGAGGGATTGTAGGATGAGACTCATCAAAGACGACGTCAATCTGGGTCGAGCTGTATTCTGGAACGTGAAGCAGAGTTTACCTAGATCCTTGACTACCATAGAATGGGAAGACACATTTGTGAGCGTTTACTCCAAGGACAACCCTCAGCTCTTGTTCTCTATGTGCGGCTTCGAAGTTCGTATCTTACCGAAGATCCGGACAATGAGTGGAGAGCAATTTTCACTCAAGGATGCTGTATGGAACTTGACAAACGAGCAAACCAAGGAGTGAACTGCGCAGGCGTTCTTGCGTGTTTCTGATGAGGGTATGCATGTCTTGTGCATCTTCCCGGCACTGTGACTGACTTCTTATAGGTGTTCAACAATTCAACAACAGAATACGACAGGTGCTGATGAGCTCTGGATCTACCACTTTCTCCAAGATCGCCAATAAATGGAACACAGCTCTCATTGGATTGATGACGTTTTATCGAGAGGCAGTGATTCATACTAATGAGCTGCTCGACTCGTTGGTCAAAGCGGAAAACAAGATTCAAACGCGAGTCAAAATTGGCTTAAACAGCAAAATGCCTTCTCGTTTCCCTCCTGTCGTTTTCTACACTCCAAAGGAACTCGGTGGTCTCGGTATGTTGTCGATGGGCCACGTTCTCATCCCGCAAAGTGATCTTCGATGGTCCAAACAGACAGACGTTGCCGGTCAGTTCATGTCCACATTTCCACAAAACCATTGCTGATGCTATGTGTGTTAGTCACCCACTTCCGTGCTGGAATGTCGCACGAGGAGGACCAGCTCATTCCCAACTTGTACCGTTATCTCCAGCCGTGGGAAGCAGAATTCTTGGATTCGGTACGAGTCTGGTCGGAATATTCGATGATCAGAAAGGAGGAACCGCCGTCTTACTCTGGAGGATCTGGAGGACAGCTGGGATCGAGGTATCCCGCGTATCAATACCCTTTTCCAGAAAGACCGACATACGTGCGTATCTTATTTGGCGATCCCAGCTCGCAGATGCTCAACATCATGACAGACTTGCATACGGTCGTGGATGGCGTGTCCGTACTGATTGGAAGCAATATCAGCTATTGAAGCAGTAAGTATCTTTCAGCTTCATGGCTGCCATCACAGAAACCCTTCTCAGCAACCCGTTCTGGTGGACGTCTCAACGTCACGATGGTAAACTCTGGCAACTCAACAACTATCGAGTGGACGTCATCGCTGCTCTTGGTGGTGTAGAGGGTATTCTAGAACACACCTTGTTCAAGGGGACCTACTTCCCAACTTGGGAGGGTAAGTGGCTCAGTACAACCCATCATGATCAAATATTTATTCTCACCAATCGCGTTAGGTCTTTTCTGGGAGAAAGCATCTGGATTCAAAGAGTCAATGCGATACAAGAAACTCACGGATGCCCAACGTTCGGGTCTGAACCAAATCCCTAACCGTCGTTTCACTCTATGGTGGAGTCCAACGATCAACCGTGCTAACGTATATGTTGGTTTCCAAGTACAACTCGATCTTACTGGAATTTTCATGTGAGTTGTGCTTAGCCGACACTATAGAGACACTACCTAATGGACATGATGGCAGGCATGGTAAAATTCCTACCTTGAAGATCAGTTTGATCCAGATTTTCCGTGCCCATTTGTGGCAGAAGAGTAAGCTGGTCATCTGTCTTCCGATAAAAGGGTTCACTTACATGTCTGTATAGTCCACGAGAGTGTGGTGATGGACTTGGTTAGTGCTTTGCATTCCATGTCTCGCGTGCTCATCCTGATCGTCGTCCTTAGTGTCAAGTCAGGACCCGTGATAATACACTGATATGCCGTTTATAATTTCGTACAAAACAGGTCCCGATTTGAGCAAAAGGCCGTACACAAGTTCGTACAAAAGACCCGCCTTTGGCGGGAGGCCGGCGAGATTTTTCGTACAAAACGAGGTCGGATTTAGTGCTTGGAGGTTGACTAAGGCCGGCTAGCTTGGAAGAGGTAAGGTGAAGCGACAGGTAACAGGTAGAAAGTGATTTGCAAATGCTCATTATTCTTTAGAAGATTTTGCAGTATGAGCTGCTTTAAGGCGTTGTGCAGGGTGAGGAAAATTTTTGGAGGCCGTACACAGATTCGTACAAAATGACCCCGAATTTTGAGATTTTGGTTCGTACAAAAGAGGCGATTTAGGCTGAATTTCGTGCACGGCATTGCAGCGTATTATCACGGGTCCTGTCAAGTCTTTAACCGAGAGTTGGAGCCTCTGCAAATTGAAACAGTCCAAAAGGAAACAATTCACCCTCGGAAGAATTACAAGATGAATTCTTCATGTGCCGATATCCTCCTGTTTTCTGCCTACAAGGTACGTTCAAGAAACATCTCTTATGTCCCAAAGTCTCAATCAAGAAACAGTGGAACATTTCAAGGCCTTCCCTTGTGACCGATGTGAGTTACTGACATCTTTATGTCTGTATCAATGCCTAACATATCTCCAAAGGTCAAAGATGTTCTTAATGGTACAACGAGTAACAAGTACTGGATTGACGTGCAACTCAGATGGGGAGACTTCGACACTCACGATATTGATCGATACACAAGAGCCAAGTTCCTGGATTATGTGTGTCTCCTCGTCCTTCGTTTCCTGTCGCCATACTCACTACTCCCTAGGTTTCTGATCCAATGAGTATCTATCCTTCTCCTACGGGTGTCATGATTGGTATGGACCTGGCATACAACTTATGGTCTGCCTACGGAAACTGGTTCCCCGGTATGAAGCCACTGATCCACAAGCAATGGCCAAAATCATGAAGGCCAATCCGGCTTGCCACGTTCTACGAGAGCGGATTCGGAAGGGTCTGCAACTATACTCTTCAGAACCAACGGAGCCGTACTTGAACAGTCAGGCAAGTCAATTTCATCAAACGCCATAAGAGTCGTGCTCATGATGTGCTACTTAGAACTACTCCGAATTGTTCTCCAACCAAATCATTTGTAAGGAAATGCTGGTTGCGCTTCCTACTCATCTTCTAATGTCTGCCATCAGGGTTTGTCGACGATACCAATGTCTACCGTGTTACGATGTAAGTGTTGTACTGGTGCATATGTTCTTGTGCTCAAACCTCCTCCAGCCACAAAACGTTCGAAGGAAATCTCACAACCAAACCCATCAGTGAGTCACACTAATCTCTGTATTCGTCGTGTCTCATCGTAGGTTTCAAAAGATGGCGCAATCTTCATATTCAACCCCCGTTCTGGGCAGTTGTTCCTCAAGATCATTCATACCAGCGTCTGGCTGGCCAAAAACGTCTTGGACAACTTGCCAAGTGGAAGACCGCCGAAGAAGTTGCTGCTTTAGTCAGATCTCTACCAGTCGAAGAACAGCCAAGCAAGTCATTGTTACCCGGAAGGGCATGTTAAGTTTGTACCGATGCTATACCCTTGTGAATCATTTAACAAATTTGCAGATCCGCTCGAAGTTCATCTTCCTGACTCCCCGAACATTGTCATCGAAGGAAGTGAACTACAGCTGCCCTTCCAAGCATGCATGAAAATGGAGAAGTTTGGCGATCTCATCCTACGTGCTACGCAACCACAGATGGTCTTGTTCAGTCTTTATGGTGCGCTCTTCACGTACGAATGAGATGAATGACCCTAACAAGTTGAATATAGATGACTGGTTGAAGTCAATATCCAGTTGTACCGCTTTCTCCCGGCTTATTCTTCTGCTTCGTGGTCTTCACATCAACAATGAGAAGGCCAAGATTATACTACATCCCGACAAGAATACTATCACTGAACTGCACTTTGTGTGGTCAACCCTCAGTGATGAAGAGTGGATCAAGGTTGAAGTTGCCATGCAGGATCTGATTCTTGCAGATACGGTAAAAGGAACAGTGTCAACATTGCATCGTTGACGGTCAGTGAAATCCGAGACATTATCTTGGGTCAGGAAATCGCCGCGCCTTCCGTTCAACGTCAACAGATGGCTGAGCTGAAAGAGCTCGGAGGCACAGGCCAGGTCACTGCCATACAGACGTAAAATTTCGAATAGTCGGTTCCATAAGCCTTGCGTATTGAGAGAAAATTCAACAGGCAAACCACCAATGTTCACGATGATACCATTCAGACTGTTTGCATCAGACCACCAAACCTCACGAAAACAAGTTGTGATCCCGCCATGAGTTAGAGCTGGGATATGTTATGCCTATGGGCC
Source organism: Lentinula raphanica (assembly GCA_027919835.1). Taxonomy (NCBI): domain Eukaryota; kingdom Fungi; phylum Basidiomycota; class Agaricomycetes; order Agaricales; family Omphalotaceae; genus Lentinula; species Lentinula raphanica. The sequence continues at coordinate 62,816 of JANVFP010000061.1, forward strand.
TCAAGGAGAGAAATATCATTGCTCGAGCTCTCATTGTGTTGTCTGTTTCTCAATTAGAATATGCGTGAATCTTGATTCAGTTTATCGGCATTGCCCAGCAAGTTTGGATTGCATCAGCAAAACAGACCAAACGTTGTGATGCACCACAATGCATCGTAGCGCATTGTGGGCTACATACACTCGCGAGGCTCCTGAATGATCGTACTGGTGATCGTACTCATAACACTTGCTCAATGTCTCTCAAGATGAACCCCGAAACAAGATGTACTATGCTTCTGAGTCATCTCTATGTCAACATTCTGGTAGACTTGCAGGAGATTGGGTTGGGCATGGTAATAAGCATCGAGCCATTGCATAATTCCTTCTCATTTAACCCTGTATCATACAATCCTTGTATAACTTTTGAACCAGACAAGTGATACCCTTGGACGAAACTGTGGAATGTAGTATCTTCATGCTGCTTTCGAACGCACTCAACGGCTAAGGTTTTAGAGAAGATTTGAGCAAGATATACACGATGGAGATTGTTCAGTGAACTTTTGGAATTCTCAAAAAACCGGCAAAATTCCGGCCGCCTTATGTTCCGCAAAGAGCTGTAAATGTCCTAACTTCCAACAGCCGGACAAAATCATACACGATAGGTCTCGTCGTTATGGGCTGCCGACCATCAGATTTTGAACGTCTGCAGCAGAAACTCACACGACGCACGCCTCGATAAAGAAGAAGGTCAACGTACGAGGACGCATGACCTGCACCAATGGCGGTAGTTTTTGTGGTGGTCAGAAACGACCCGCTATGTTTGCTCACACCATCACAATATCACGATACTTCAAGGACTCGAGAAACCCAGACATGCAGCGCATTGCTCCATATGTGACCGAGAGTGGTATATTCCTATACCTGCCAATCATAATTTTAGGTTATTTTTGTCAGACTGTTTTCCAGTTATGTATGCCTTGTACAACAACGCTCTCGAGTCGCTTCAGGAAGACAATCCCAAATTCGAGCGAAACTTCCCAGAATACGATTGAGCTGCTGCCCACATCAACTTCCTGCTTGCTGTTACCTTCCGTCACCGAGACTCGCTTTTTGGTGGCATGGATGCATTTGTGAGATGTATCGTGTATTCCCGAGAGGATATTGATAGTAACTACAGCACACCTAAATTTAATACGACATGCATCTACTAACACACATGCGACATAAAGCATTGGCATGAAGACATAGAGCAGACGTTCTCATAGATTACAATGCGTGACTTTCTACTCTGCGTTTACGACGGCAGTGTCAAGACCCTAAGCGTCGGGCCCGTGGCCTTTCCTGCACATTCCGTCGCAGATTTAACTGCTCGAGGTTCCCTCTTTTCAAACGAGCGGCCATGAATGGAGATGTATCGTTTATTCCAGAGAGAATATTCATAAGTAAAAGCACACCGAAGAAAGTGAGCTTCACCATAGCTAGCGACCATCGTTAATTACTCGGACCCTTGAGTCATGGCTGTTAGTTGGTCCATCATGCCCCGAACGATATTCTCTGCAGCCTCTTTGTACACCCGTCTTCTAGTAATCTCCAGAATCAATTTACAAAACGCTGTTTGGTAAGATATGAAGCGCTGTTGCAAGTCTTCCACCGTCAGCAGTTGGCTTTGCATCTCCGTG
>JANVFP010000062.1:0-61904 GCA_027919835.1 Lentinula raphanica
GATCACAACAAACTTGCCACCAGTTGGGTTTGGAACGGATGCTGTAGGAGAGTTGGCTCATAGCAAGGTCTGCTAGCTGTTCTTCTCTTGAGTTGGTAAATCAGGATGAAAGAGCATCCATACAGTACGAGGATTATCTGCCCAGCCTTGTAAGAATGTTTGAATGTGGGGAACAAGTCAACGTACCTCCTACGCCCCCTAAGAAGTATGTTCCTACAATAAAGGGATGTCTGTAGCCAGTTTTAGCTGTTGAGGATTATTGAGAGGCGGAGGAGATGGTTGAGAAGAGATTATGCTCGCCATCCTTAATCGCTGCCATGTTGTTCACCGTCAGAGGCTGGCTATCCCGCCTTACCAACAGGAGGTCACCCTGAGGTCACCAGAGAGCTTCATATGTTTGATCTCATATATTGGCTGTCCTACGAGTACGTTGGATTATCCCATGCTCTTCAACCGTCTAACAGTTCGATAGTGAAGGCTTCAAGTGAGATTTGCCAATATGGTCATCTGGTCTGTTTCCCTTCTTCGAGTATGCTGCAACATCGGTCAAGGTACGTTGTTTGAATATCATGATCGACGACTGTGTTAATGCTCCATAGCCAACTCTACTCAATCTTCACGATACAGCCGGCTTACAACCCGTCATGAGATCCTTCATTCTGGCGTTACTACTTACCAGGCCTCAAGGAAGAAATGGGAGAATTTTTCGAAAAGGTCCTCAACCTACGGGATCAACTGTCCGTAACAGTCTCCCCATCATCCTTCTTTCCAAACGTCTGGCTCGTCATGTTAACAACTCATTCTGCTTGTGGAATCGCCCTCAAGTTCCTTTCGCAGCGATTACCACAACTTCACGGGCTGGACGATATCACGTCCATGGAGGATTTGATATTGAGTTGATGATGCGTGCAGCCGCACTAGAGGACACACATCTGCTCATTTGGAGGAGTGCACTGGTTGGCGTTGTTCTTCGATGCGACTTGTCATTGAATCGGCGGTTGTTCTTGGTTGCTAGGCCCAGGCGAGAAGAGTGAGAAGCAAATTGAATATCTAAAGGATAATGCGTTAGAGTTGTTGAAGAACACGTCGAAGGAGGATATGGTGTTGCCGTCTGCGTTGGTCAACAACAACCATGAAAGTGAATGGCAGAGAGATTCCGGGTTTCATTTATGAATGTCCTTTTGACCGGCGCTATATCAATCATCTTCTGGATATGCCAGCGTCTGTCATATGAATCGGCGATCAGGGTTTTGTGAAGACCGCGCATCTATCGGGAACCAAACCATCTCATCATTCTGGGCTTGTTGCAAAAGTCGAAGCAGGTGTGTTCCTTAACCAGATATTCTGAAAAAGCTCATGCTTACTTGGCGACAATGATCCAGATGTCAGACTTGAATTTCTATTACAGTGAGTACTCGAGCATATATTCCATGTTCAGTTGGCAGAGTTCTTCAAGTTCATAGTTGATTGCTGGAATAGGGATCTGTTTGTGAGTTGTTCGCTTTCTTGTTCATATCCATTCATGCAGAACTGTGCTGTGTAGGAATATCAAGTCTCTCCTGACGCTCCATTTGAACTCATTCATGTGCTTGTGCATCAGGAAAAATCTATCTAGGCCCAGGTTGCCTGGAGACACCCCCAAAATTCCAGGCAGTTTCAAGTTCTTGAAATGATTTTAAGTCAACCTTATGTCTTCAGGCTTACCTGAGTTGCTTTGAAAATCTTTGGAAATCTTTGAGAATCTCTGGGAAGCCTAAGCTTTTGGGGGGTGTCTCTAGGCTCTCTGGACCCAAGGTATTTTTCCTGATGTGTTGAGTGTGCAGAATGTTGTGCATATGATCTGCGAAAGCATATCCCTTCGACTGTCTTCAACTTCCGAGAAAAGAAAGCATTCAATGAATCCCAAGTTGTGAGTTCGATCATTCATAAAAGATTGCCGCAGTGCACTCATTGCCTCCTTTGAAAAACTGATGCAGTGTTATTTGAGTACCTTCAGCAATATTTACAATGTCTCGAAGGATCTCTTGCAATACAAGTCTGGGGCAGGTTTTTACAGCATCCTAAGGAGATAGTAGCACTTGGGACTTCAAATCACAAACTTTTCCTACTCTTCAGTACAAGAATACTATCTCACTGTTTAGTGCACTTCCATGTATCCATTCCGGACGAGTACATGCCACGCGCGCAGCGCGATGGCCCACTTCCGCAAGTTTGAGGATTAGTGGTTTGCCTCAAGCAATATAAGCTTGAAGCACTCCAAGTCACTCATAATATAGTCTACTGACATATATAGCCTTGAATTCCTTAAATTCAGTCAAAGTCCCTAGTAAAAACAGAAGATATTGCATTCGGTAAAATGAATTTTAGCGCCTGACTGTGTCACGTGCTACAATCGGTCAAAATCGGTCAAAAAGGTCAGGACGGATATAATCGGTGGAAAAAGGTCGGGCGTGGGAACCCTTGGCTTCCCATAGTTCCCGCCTACGGCGCGCGCAGCGCGCAGCGGCGGGGGATGACATAAAGCACATCCTATACTATAAATTATCTCGAGACGCCCAAATTCCAACTCAGCTTATTACTTAATTCTTAGTCAGCTTCTCTAAGCGCTTACCCAGCCTTTTTCTTTACACTGGCGCTTTTTTGTGAAGCGTTGGTGTAAGACGAACTCCGAATACAAAGGCCGGTCGATGGTGATTGAGCGAGGAGCGAGTCGATAATATGGAAGAGAGAGCGCGAGAGAAGTATCGAGCGCTCGAATGAGTTTCTTGTATCCCTAGAAGAGGGTCGCGTTACCCGACAAAAGGGATCTTGTAACTCTAGATTGTGAGGTGATGTCTCCCTTCACAGGGGAGCAGTTTATGGGTGCCCAGCCGAGGATAGCGTCGCGTAGGGACCCGGAGCAGATGACGAGGTTCACACCATGAGAGTAACAATATAAGCAAAATCGTATTATGTAATGTCAAACAATATACCATGAGTCTCTTCTAAGCATGTCCGGGATGTAACTACGATCTATTCTACTACCATCCTTCACAGAGCCCCCCCATGCGCAGATGAGACTGAGTAATGTAGTTGACTGCAATAGGAAGCAAAAGCAATTGTAAACCTTCGAAAGTGTCTTACTTCATCTCGCCCATCCTGGTTTTCATCCATTTCCAAGCTCTTCCTCCTCTCCGAACCTTTGACATAATCCTTCCTCCTTCCGCGTTCTTCAATGTGTCCCTTCTCGGTTCTTCTCGAATTGAGTCTTCTGATTCCAAACGAGGTCGTTTGCCTTCATGAGGGAAATCCGATAAGCGGTCGACGAGAGACTGGGGGCGTTTGCCTTCGTACGGATGGTCGGATAGACAATTCACAAGCGGCTCCTTGATGCGATTGATGAGAGGATTGAGTTTTCCTGCAAGTTCAATGTCCCAGTAGTCGAGCAGGTCTCTTTTCTTCAAGGCTTTGAACTCCTTCATCGTCAGGCCGTGAATACGCATGTCCTTCTCCATCAACTCTGCATCTTGGAATGCGTACCAGAAGGAGGCGGCGTGGCTTCGATCCCAGAATTTCAGGTACAGCACTTTCCTCTTCCTCACCAAGTTCCCATGAGCGTATTTTCGCTCCAACGCTCTTGCCACGGCGATCAACTTTAGAGAGGGAGCCTTCGACTGAAGCCATTCACGGAATTCTACGATCTCGACCTGTCCGATTCCGGTGACCATAACGAAAGGGGATACGTCCCATATACAGACGCGGTCTTCTCCAGGGATAACTGAGTCGATCATTGAAGATTTTCTGGGAGGAGGAGGTATGTTTTCTAATCTCACATCCTCGACAATCGATGGCTCTTCGTTATGGTCGTCTCCTTCCTCTTCGACGTTAGAGATGTGTTCGGGAGATGGGAGGTCCAAAGGCCTCTGCTTTGAAGCGACGTCGAGATCCTCTGAAGAAACACCCGAAGTGATCCTGGGTTCTTCAATAGTCTCCTGCGAGGGTTTATCTGAAGGGCGTAATCGTTCGAAGCTGGGAGTAGGAGCGGCTTTCCCGACGTCTTCCGCGAGGGGGATTTCTTTTTCATAGACCCAATAAGGAGAACGAGTGCGTATGCGACATTCGAAGTCATCGTAGAACTTGATCCTGGGACCAGGGAGACCAAAAACTTCCACTGGATGGACGATACCGGGCTCGATGTACAGACGTGAGTCAGTGTGTATGTAGCGTCGGTTGGGGCGATCAACATAGGTATAGATGAAAGAGGAATAGATGTCTTCTTGAGACGTGTACTTGAAACAACGGTCGAAATTGTCGTCGAAGTCTTCGATATAATGTCGTATCCTGATTTTGAGATTCGCTGCCTGTACTGGAGGAGGCTTGATATAAGGCTCGTAGCCCGGAACCAAAGGAGCTATCTCAGGGGGAGCAGGGAAAAGACCGTCGTCCTCGACTTTCGGCGGAGCCTCCATCAACAAACCCCAGGATTCGCCCGGAAAGTTCGTTTTTGTTGCTTTCGACGATGACCTCCATGACTCTAACTTATCCTGCTGATTCGCGTGTTCTACAGTTGTCAGGGTCCATTGACTCGGCTCGATCTTCTCTGCTTCCCTGTAAAGGCTATTCCACACTTCGATGACCCCGGATCGTCTGAGCTCGCAAGAATCCAGTCCATCGTTGACCAAGAGGGAGTGGGGAGATTCATCTGGCCAATCTTGACTTCCTCTCACCGTATGGCACACGTACAAGGGCACCGACGCCTGGAAGAACCAGCTCACCATATTCTCTGTCATCCCGTTAACCCAGAGGCCGACTAGAGAGTCTTCTACTCGAATCGAGCGGCTGTCCATTGTATAGGGAGAGTCGGAGTTCCAGTTCAGACGATCCAAGGCTTCAGCCATTCGGACCCACGCAGCCATTAGTTTCAATTCGAACTGTATGTCCGATAGAAGCGACACCATCTCTTCGAACGACATGCGACCTGGGAGCCGGGGATCTCGTTCCACTGATGAAGTCGGAGGTTGCGCTTCCTGGAAGCCGGGAAACGTGTAGTAAGAGCCCTTCCTTGCTATCTCTCGTACTTGTCGTCTCAGGAACTTGGTTCTATCAAGGATCTTGGACCAATAAGACTCTTGCACATAGCCTTTGTCGCGACTGGGATACGAAGAACTCTCCCATACTGCGTACAGAGGGACGCACTCTACTTCTTGACTGGACATCACACCCTTATCAGAGCGGCGTATAAAGGACAGATGAGGTTGTCGAACGTCGAAATACTGGGGGTTCCTTGAAGGATCGAAGCGCCCTCTATGGCTGTCGATACGGGGGTACAGAGGAGGGTTTCGAGATTCCGCCGAGCTTAGTCCTGGAAAGAAAGGGTATTTGAAGGAGTTGGGAGACCATAACTCCAAATGCAATGCTTGTCCGAACATATCGTCTTCTCCCTCCTCAAACGTCACGACTCGAGCGGATTTTCTACAGCCTTCGGGAAAGGTGAATGATAAACGGTCATCGACAGCGGGCAAGGCTGCGTATCCTTCAAAGATTCCGCTTCTCTTGTGGCTAAAGACTCTAGTATCGTTGCCTCTCGTCTGATGGATGACATTCCACACTCCCAGCATTTGGTTTTGTTGACGAAGGTCCTCTTTCGTGCGTTGAGTTATAGAAGGTCACGCGTGCTTCGAAGCACCACGTACTCTCAGAGAGACTTCTAAACGGACTCGACGGTATCCTAAAGGCTTATAGCGACTTCGTTGACACGACACTCTGTGCTTAGAAGCACCAAAGGTTATCACTATTATCAAGCTCTGGATTTTAACACAGTTGAGAAGGTCAAAGATTCAAGGTGAGTGTAGCAGAGGAGGAAGATTTCCAGAGGGAAGGGAACACGAGGTTGTCTGGAGAAGTATTAGTAATCGCGTCACATGGGTAGACCATTGATCCGAAGATATTCTCGCCGCAATTCTGGAGCGTTCCTCAAATCGGCTTCTGACACCCAAGAGTCGTCCTCCGTGTCGAATCCTTTCCACCGAACCAAATACATCCTTTGATTCCCCTTCTTTCTGGATGTAAGCCTGTGGCCTAAGATAGCCTCAACCTCGTATTCTTCAGAGGCCGCATCCAGATCTCTGGTCGGAGGAACGATAATGCGAGAACCAAATTCGGGCGGCGAGAACTTGTATTTCTTTAAGTGAGCCAAGTTAAGGACCGGGTTCATAGGGTAGTTGTCGGGCAGTCGAAGACGATAGACCACGGGGTTAATTCTTTCCATGACCTCAAAAGGGCCTATAGATCTTTGTACTAGCTTCTTACCGGTCCCTCCCGTTTCTACCAATTGCAGAGTGTGAAGATTGACCAGGACCCAGTCTCCTGCATTGATTTCCTCAACGGGTCGTCTTCCTTTGTTATATGCTCGAGCTTGTCTTTCTTGGGCCAATGTGAGTGAGTCTCGTGCGAATCCTCGATGCAATTCCAATGCTTTGACAAATTCTTCCGCTTTCTGGCTAGGGAGAAAGGGCCGGTTACTGTCATCAGAAGAGGGGACAAATCGTCCTGCTAAAGACTTAGGAGTATAACCCATAAGCAGAAGATCGGGACGATATCCAGTGGAAGAATGGACGGAACTGTTGTAGGCAAAAGCCAACGTGGAGAGCCATCGAGCCCAGTCCGATCGGTCTTCGTAGACATAAGCCCTCAACATTTGTTCAAGAAAAGCATTCAGAACTTCAGTCTGACCGTCTGTCTGAGGATGATGCGCTGAGGACAGGGCGAGCACTGATCCATAATGCTTGACGACGGACTTCCAGAATGCTGTCGACCATCTCTTGTCACGATCAGAGATGATACGGTCTGGGAGGCCATACACATGGGCTATGCGTTGGACAAAAATACTGGCAAAGCCTTCTTGATCAAGAGTATCATAGGTTGGAATGAATAGAGCGAACTTGGTGAGTTTGTCCACGATCACTAGAATGGCCGTGTACTTTTCCTGACCGGATTCTGGGAGACCTGTAATGAGGTCCAAGGACACTGTCTCGAAGGGACGATTTGGAATGTGTGCCGGGCGAAGACCTCCCATTGGCTTGGTACGGTCAATCTTGGTCTTCTGGCACACGTCACAAGAGTTCGCAAAGTTGTCTGCGTCCGATTTCAACGAACGCCAATAGAACCATTCGCGGAGTCGAGCGATGAACTTCTTGGATCCTGCATGTGCACTCTCAAATGGAGAGTCGTGAACGAGACTCAAGATAAAAGGGACCATTGAATTAGGGACGCATAGTCGAGCTTTCCAATCCGCGTCAATGAAATACAAAAGACCATTTCCTCCTTTTTGGAACTGTGAAGGGGTGAGCAAATTATCCGGCTTCGGCACCGAGTCGACATATAGAGGTTTGAAGTAATGGTCCTCCTGATATCCTTCAATAAATTGACCAGTCATTTCTGGGGAGATTCCGATGAGCACTGAGGATCTAGACTTCCACTCTTGGTCTACAGGAAGCTCTAATCCTTTAATCCCTACCGGGTAAGTCCAAGGGTCATCATTCCTAAAAGGAAGTGCTTCACTAGCACCTTCCAACGGAATCGTGACATGAGCCCTTTCACCCTCTTCCGAACGTGGAGCAAGTTTTAGTTCAGATCCCTCCTCGCCGGAGAGTCGAAGTGCTTCAAAAGCACCTTCGTCTGAATTCGCTCGACCTTTGTTTGGTCACAGGATACTGTGAAGCTTTTGTAAAAAGACCTGATGAGTTATCCAGGAGCTTTTGAAAATAGTTGTGACGACACAGAGGGGGCTCTGGAAATGGCTCCGGGGGGTGGGCATGCCTGTCACCACCTGTCACATCTGACCTATATTTACTGTTTTGGGTAATTAATAATTATCCAGATATTAAATAAGCGGTACATTTGTAAAAAATCCTGATAAACTATAAAAATTCAAAAAGACCCAAAAAACCTAATTAGGTCAAATCGGGGTATGTAAACAAAATAGCCTTATATGGTAAAAAATGCTGTAGGATCTATCTAGGTGCTAAAAATAGCCAAAAAAATCACTAAAAATGCTAAAAATATGTAGGAATGGTATATAGCCTATTGCAGATCCAGGCATCCAAAAATTACCAAAAAAGGAAATTTTTGATGATGATGTCATCTTGTAGCAAAAAATCTGAAAAAAATCCTAAAAATAGTCAAAAAATTCAGGGGTGCCTTGTTGGCCCTGGAAATGCAAAATAAAAAAAAACACGCGACAAGTGTAAAAATTTTTGTCACTCCAAATCATACCAAATCCACTATATAGTCAGTATATATAACGTATATGCTATATTTAGCATCCTAGTACCCTCATTGGGCTAAAAATAGAACTTGATCTCATCTGGTAGCAAAAAATCTGAAAAAATCATAAAAAATACTCAAAAAATTCAGGGGTGCCTCATTGGCCCTGAAAATGCAAAATAAAAAAATTTACACGACACAATTGAAAAACAACATCATTCCAAATCTTATCAAATTTACTATATAGTTAGTATATATCATGTATATACTATTTATAGCATCCCTAGTACTTACCCTCAATCACTTATATCACTCAAGAATCCTACCAAACTGACAACATTGAGTAAATGTAATGTACATGGTATTTTTAGCACACCTAGTACCCTTAAAAACTCAGAACAATTTATATCACTCAATATGTTCAGTATACTTAGTACTCATCACATTTAACACACTAAAACTCAGAACAGTACTTATATGTATCATACTTAACACAGTTGGCAATGAAAATACTCAAAACAGTGTTATCAGTCACTATACTTAACACACTTAACAGTCAAAAAGTCGGAATAATGTTACTTGATATACATAACACACTCATTGTTATACTACAACACACTTATAACAACGAGTTTTGGGCGCTTATGGGCGCTTATTTGGTATTTTTGAGTCGAAATTCTTTAATAGCACACTCAATAATTTTTGTGTGGGGTTTATACTGTGTAAGGATGTTGTTTATATCATACTACACTTGATACAATCTGGAGAACTCAAGATTACAGCCTGTGGGGCTGGCTATATTGTGATCTTTTGTGATATAACAGTGTTTTATGTAAATGTCAATGCATACACCCATGTTATGAAGTCAAACTGCTACTGGGTCATGGAAAGAGTCATCCTACAACCTATTCCATGCTAACTCTATGTGATACAGCCAAGAGATCTGTAATGGGGGTCATTGAATATGACATCTATTGTTACATGTAGGTGTAGACATCTATAGTGTACATGAAACATGTACATATATATCACAGAGTCCAATAGTCATAGTGAGTATCTGAACCATGTCCAGACACTTCTAGTAGACTGTAGGAGTGATTCCCTCATGAACCACCATCAGTATACTTGCATTACATGGACATATGCATTGACATTTACATAAAACACTGTTATATTTCAAAAGATCACAATATAGCTAACCCGACAGGTTGAATTTTCGAGTTCTCTGAATTGTATCTAGAAGAATATGATATAGACAACATCCTGACACAGTATAGAGCCCAGACAAACATTATTGAGTGTGCTATTAATGAATTTCGACTCAAAAACACCAAATAAGCGCCCATAAGCGCCCAAAACTCGTTGTTATAAGTGTGTTATAGTATAACAATGAGTGTGTTATGTATATAAAGTAACATTGTTCCGACTTTTTGACTGTTAAGTGTGTTAAGTATAGTGACTGACAACACTGTTTTAAGTATTTTCATTGTCAACTGTGTTAAGTATAATACATATAAGTACTGTTATGAGTTTTCATGTGTGAGGTTTGATGAGTGTTAAGTGTACTGAACATATTGAGTAATATAAATTGTTCTGAGTCATCAAGGGTACTAGGTGTGTTAAAAATATCATGTACAATATATTTAATACCCCAAATCATTCAGTTTGGTAGGATTCTTGAGTGATATAAGTGATTGAGGGTACTAGGGGTGCTATAAATAATATATACATGATATATACTGACTGTGTAGTGGATTTGGTATGATTTGGAGTGATGTTGTTTTTCAATTGTGTCGTGTAAATTTTTTTATTTTGCATTTTCAGGGCCAATAAGGTACCCCTGAATTTTTTGAGTATTTTTTATGATTTTTTCAGATTTTTTGCTATCAGATGAGATCAAGTTCTATTTTTAGCCCAATAAAGGTACTAGGATGCTAAATATAGCATATACATCATATATACTGACTGTATAGTGGATTTGGAATGATTTGGAGTGATGAAAATTTTTACACTTGTCGCGTATTTTTTTTTATTTTGCATTTCCAGGGCCAACAAGGCACCCCTGAATTTTTTGACTATTTTTAGGATTTTTTTCAGATTTTTTGCTACAAGATGACATCATCATCAAAAATTTCCTTTTTTGGTAATTTTTGGATGCCTGGATCTGCAATAGGCTATATACCATTCCTACATATTTTTAGCATTTTTAGTGATTTTTTTTGGCTATTTTTAGCACCTAGATAGATCCTACAGCATTTTTTACCATATAAGGCTATTTTGTTTACATACCCCGATTTGACCTAATTAGGTTTTTTTGGGTCTTTTTGAATTTTTATAGTTTATCAGGATTTTTTACAAATGTACCGCTTATTTAATATCTGGATAATTATTAATTACCCAAAACAGTAAATATAGGTCAGATGTGACAGGTGGTGACAGGCATGCCCACCCCCCGGAGCCATTTCTGGAGCCCTCTCTGTGTCGTCACAACTATTTTCAAAAGCTCCTGGATAACTCATCAGGTCTTTTTACAAAAGCTTTACAGTATCAGCTGGTTTGGTACCGGTACATCCTCTCGTTCCGATCTACGTTTCTGAGCTCGTGTTTGCACAGGGGTCACTTCTTCCCGCAATTCCTTGAGATCGTACCACCCAACCAAGAACGAGGCCCTCTGAGCAGGAGCGTAGGTACCTCTGTCTTCCGCTTCTTGAGCTCTCTTTTGCGTTAGATCGTCCGGGACAATGCCTTTCACGGATTCGGGTAGAGGGGAAATGTGTGACGGAATACGAGGAAGTCTGGAAATAGGATCAACGTTCGAGTGTACTCGTCCCGCGCGATGGACGATCTTAAGATCCGGATAAGCACTGAATACGGCCCCCCACGCTGCTAGTCTTCGGTTAGCGTTCTCGTAAACTCGAGCCCATTGAAGGGCGGCGTGGTCAGTGACTAGGATAATCCTTTCTCCTTCAATGAACGGCTGGAACTTGATGAGTGCTTCCTTGGCTGCGAGAGCTTCTCGTTCCGTAGCGCTGTAATGTCGCTCCGCCGATTTGAAAGTACGACTCCAGTAACCGATGACCCTCTCAACCTGTACGTAGGTGGAGTCCAATTCCTCAGCCCATTCATTCTCTTCAACGTCGTCCACTTCGTCTGATAGCCTGACCACAAGAGTGGGAGGTTTTCGAGCGCCCTCCTCCCAAGCAGCCTTCACCTTCTCATAAGCCGTCGTTCCTCGCAAATCTTCGACCTTTAGCTTCTGTATTTGTTGTAAGCATGCGCCCAAGGCAACATCAGACGCATCAGTATATAAACGGTAAGGAGACCCTTGATTAGGATGTCCCAGCACTGGGGCTGTCGATAATGCGTCTTTGGCTTGATCGAAGGCGATCTCGTGCTCCGCATCCCACCTCCATCGGACTCCTTGTTTCAACAACCCGAATAGTGGAGAGGCAATATCTGAGTAGAATGGTATATAGCTGCTGAAGTAAACGACCATTCCTAGGAACTTTTGTAAGTCGTGAACGTTTTTCGGTCTTTCTAACTCCAAGATGGCCGCCACCTTCTCTCTATGGGTCGATAGTCCGAGCCTCGAAACCTTTTGCCCTAATAACATTATTGAAGAGAATCCGACGAAACATTTAGAAGGGGATAGAGTGATGCCAGACAAAGCGATTGCATGTAGAACCTTATCGAGATGATCTAGATGTTCTTCCCATGAGCGGGAGAATACCACAATGTCGTCTATATACACCAGCGTGAAGATCCACAAAAAAGGGGCAAGGACGCTCTGCATTATCCGCTGGAACACTGAAGGACCGTTCCTGAGACCAAATGGCATTCTCTTGAATTGAAACAGACCTAGATGACAGCGGAAGGCGGTTTTCTCCTTGTCATCCTCGTTCATGCGGATCTGGGTAAAGCTGGCAAGAGCATCGAATGAGGAGAGGACTTGTGATCCTGACAAAGCCTGTATGATCTCGGATTGGCGAGGTATTGGAAATTCATCAGGGATCGTTCTAGCATTGAGCTTCCGATAATCTACGGCGAATCGGGGTTTACCCTTCTGAAATACGACTACCACTGGAAAACCCCATGGACTCGTTGACGGTTCGATGACTTCTGCCTCTAACCAAGCCTTGACCTGTTTTTCTATCACCTGTCTTTTCAGTGGAGAGGCTGCGTACATCGGCAAGGAGACGGGGGTGGAGTCAGGCTTGAGATGAATAGGTACCCTTCCGGGATAGTCACCCAATCTACCGTCCAACCCAAATGCAAGTTTGTTCCTTCTCAGTACTTCCTCAAGCCGGGGTCTTATATGACCAGGGATATCGGGTCCCAGATTCACCAAAGAGGATATATCCGTGTCTTCGTCAGGGATGACCCTATCTGGATCTTCAGCCAATGCCGAAGTCTTTGGGCCCATCGGTTCGTCTAGGAGTTCTTCTTCATCGTCCGGGAGTGGATCTCGGGACTCATTATCGTGTGGAACCCCTCGTACCATATCCTGCGCCCTCAAAGTTCCTTTGATCTGTAGTTTGATCATGTCAACGGCAGACGCGTATATATCCTCTAGATCGTCTGAAGGATTATCAAAAGTCTCTGGGTTGGTGAGATAACCAAGTACGTCCCCTTCTTTGATGACCCATGGCCGCATTGAAGTATTCGCTACTGGAAGGTGAGGATTCTCGGAATTGACCCAAGTGCGGGGAGCTGCAAGAACCGACGTATCCTCAGTCCCTATGATGAACTGTTTGACCATCCAATCCTCGCGTCCCGATAATGGCCCAGTGATTGGAATAGAGTGGACCGCACCCGGACTCAGAGTCACGTCTTTCGCAGCACGTACTAAGGGTAGGTCCACCGGATTCCTCCTTCGACGATTCTTCTCTCGTTGGACGGCTCTCCTCCTAACGAACGGCTGTACTGGGAAAGCGCGTCTCCACTCAAAGCCTACTCTATCGGATTTCGTCGATGAAGCGTGAATGACCTTCGAGGAGCCTTTCACCGAGACGGAACAGTTACCCGACGCGTCACGAACGATCCCAAGTTCATACGAAGTTTGGAAGTCCTCACCAAGCAGAAGGGGAACCTTCATGTTTCGGACGACATACGCCTCTGTATCGAAGCATAGCCAGGATCCATCTGTCGAGGCAGCGAACAGTGGAAATCGGACGTAGCCCAAGACCTTGGCTTCGCCGGTTAGATGGTACAAACTCATCCTCAATCCCGATTTCAACTTCCCTAGTTCCGGTCGTGACCGATAGAAGTCCTCTGACATGAGGGTAATGTCGGCTCCTGAGTCTAAGCGGGCTTCGACACTCAGACTATCTGGAGAGCTCACAAAGGCTTCCAAATGTAGAGCGCGGGTCCCGAGAGAACCCATTCCTTCTGGCAACGCTCTTCTCTTCTGAATCACCTCTACCAGTCTTCCCTTAGAGTCGAGGTCGGCTGTGGCAGTAGGAGAGGTCGGGATGGAACGGGATCGTTTCCTGGCTACTTTCCGTGGGATGGCTCTAGGATTTACAGACTGGGATTCCTTCTGCTTGCCTTTGGACTCATGCTTGAAGAAACGTCGAGTATTCCTGTTATCCAAATTGTATGCTTTATGGGTGTTGGGGTGTGCTTCCATAGCACCACCACTCGGAGAGGAATAGTTGATCTTATCCACAGTCTGTGCTTCTCTAGCACCAGAATTGAACACAGGTTCATTGGATAGGCGTGCTTTCTCAGCACCACCATAATTGAGATCACTCTCCGTACCCACAGACAAAATGTTCAAGGATAAATCTGATTGACCTAAGCAAGTTACGAAATACAAACGATCGTCATCCTCTATTTCTGCTTCCGAAATGTTGACGTGAACCCGATTCAATTTCTTCAATGCCATCCACTGCCCATAATACTTGCAATCCCTTGAGAAATGCATTGGAGAAGCACAGATATAGCATGTCCTGCCGTCCGTAGGTAATACCTTACTTCTGATGGAGTCGTCGCGGTCAAACCTAACAGATCCTGAGCTCGAAGCGAGCGGATTGGTCGCATTCCCTTGAGACGGCTTATCGTTCCTCCTGCGATCGGCTGTAGCAACCAACAGACCTTCTTCGGAAGGGTTCTGTTCCTCGTCCTCGATATCGTCTGTCTCTTCATTGACTTCTGATACGTAGGCTTTCCGCTGAAACGGACGTTTCTTGTTGATCCATCCAGATCCCGTTCGGTTCAACTCCTTGAAATTTTCTTCGGTCTTCCACACGGTGACTAGAGTAAGAGCTATCTGTTTTGCTTGAGCTTGAAGTTGTACAACCGTTGGACAGTTCCTCTCATTTAGATGCGGTTCCCATGAAGGCGGAGCAGTGCTGAGTAGTCGAGCGACGTACAGGGGTTCCTCTTCTGAATTGGAGATAGGATGTAGAAAGGTAGCATAGTGGTTACGTCTTTGTATAAACGCTAACGGGGACTTGTTCTTGTGATCCTGTTGTCGGAACCGTATTGCATCAAATTCCAGGGTCCTATCGGTGATCCAACTTCGGTCCATAAAGGAAGCGCGTATGAAGTCGTCCATATGCCACCAGGTCTCTGAAAGGTATTCCTTTTCAGTCTGAGGTATAGTGAGCCACCAGCTCCTAGCTGTACCGGTGAGGTGATCCGGAGCCCATGTCCCTAGCCCTTTAGCCAAGAGCTCCGAGCGCGAGGCCAATTCGTACATTCTGAGGAGATAGTCAATTAAGGCTCTGCCGTCTCCGTCCCACGAAGGTATGTCGGACATCTGCAGCTTGTTATTGAGCTGCCATGCGAGAGGGTCATTGAATGGGTTAGGAGGGTACACGAAAGCATTAGGAACTCCTGGACCTCCTGGACCTCCTGGACCTCCCGGGCCTCCTGGACCTCCTGGACCTCCTGGACCACTAGGGTCTCCTGGACCGTTGGGACCGCCTTGACCACCTGGACCACCTGGCCCACTGGGACTGCCTGGACTACCTGAACCCCCTGGACCTCCAGAGCCCCCAGGACCACGTCGACCCCTTGACCCGCCCGATCCTATCGAGCTCGGAGGTCCATCTCCGCCGGGCGATCGTCCAGGGACCTGGGAAAGATCTACAATCCCCGGAACAGGAAGATAGGATTCGCCGCCTATCGTCACGTCCCTCTCTCCTTGCATGCGAGCGGTGAGTGGCGGCTGAACTGTAGCAGTTGTCGACATCACGTTACGAGTCCAGTTGGATAGGGTTTCCTTGTATTCCACGGGTCTAGCTCGTCCGGAACTCTGTCGAGCAGAGATTTGATTCCACTCCGACATCGTTAGACCTTCGTTCGATGGAAGTATAGACTTGGACGAGTAGGCGACGCCTCTTTGAGCTCCAATTCCAGGCAGGGTCCTCACAGGTTGGTTCCGGATGATCGCCGTTAAGGAAGGAGGCATGGGCCTCGAGGAAGGAGACGTCTCCTTGAATGTAACCCGCGGGTTCATATCAAGATCTCCGTGCTTCTTAGCACCGGATTTAGGCGTCGTGTCGTGCTTTGAAGCACCAACTACTTCCTTAGAGGGAGCCACAGCAGATATGGGCATCATGTAGGTGGACACTGACTCGTTTCGCCCCGCGTCATCTGAAGAGTTCGGAGCGATTCTCGAAGTTATGTTGAGTCTCGAAGGTCGATATATCACTTGAGGAATAGCGTGCGAAGGATTTCCGTAAGTCTCAAAGATGGCTTGGGGTGTCATAGAAGGGAGTTGGATGGCTCTGGCGTACTCTGGTCTGGACAGCAGTTTTCCAAGTTCTAAAGGGCCGGATTCTTCACCAAAGTCCTCTCTTATTTCCGAGATAGTCGAGAATGCAGTGCCGATGATTTCAGACTGACTTCCATCCTCTGGACCGATTACTCCAGCATCGTGACGTATAAGTCGTAACATGTCGGCGATGCGTGTCTCCGATTGCTCTGCTCGGATTTTCAGCGCTTCCAGGGTGGTGAGCAAGAGGTTGATCTCCGAAGGGCCTGCCAGTGTTAAAACGAACTTGAACTTTGGATCGAACATGAAGTAATGCTTGATGGAAGGATCCAATATCTTGGCAAGACTTCTTAGGATTTGGTTGAGAGCCAATGCCATATGAGTGACCGCTTCGAGCTTCTCGTATTGTAAAGCCCAACACCTCCCTTTTGAGTCATCCGCTTCGGGAATCCTTTTGAAGTCGTCACGATCGAAGTTGAGATTGAGAAAGGAAGAAACATATGTTTGAACCGAAGTGTACATGCCAAACGGAAATTCCGTGATCATGGGGGCGGTCCAACGAATGACTGCCTCCCTAAGCTCCGTCGTTTGCTCTACGTTGAGACCCAGGACAACATCGTTCTTGATACCGAACGAGACCAGCGGATCGTCGATGGGATTCGAGAAGTCGAAGAGGGGATGATACTTCAAACACGAAGCGGAAATCGGTTCGTCGCGAGCAGTGATTACTCCATGAGAGGCAAGGATTAGAGGATAGAGACTCATACTGTCATTGGAGGAGATGGTCTCGCTCCTCTGTCGTCGTTCATCGAGCACTTCCGCATTCGCTGGAGTTTTCCCTTTGCTAGGAGTTGGTGTGGAGAGAGAAGACAATGGAGATGAGTCGAGGGCCTCCGTAGAGGGAATCTCAACGGTCGCGGCGTGCTTAGGAGCACCGCCTTCTCCACCTTTGGAGGCGAAACCTTTCGAGCCCAAAGGATTCTTACGTCTTGGCTTTGCGGGAATAGGAGAAACGGGAGTTGACTCAGGCTTAGATTTCTTCGATGAGGAGGGGCCAGCAATTGCTTGAAGGGACTTCGACATGGCGCGTGTTGTACGGGCGGGCACTTGAGCGGACTCTTCTTCGTCTTTCTCTACTCTAGAGCCTCCAGGAGTCAAGGAACTAGGTGGAGGGGCAGGTCTCGGACCGAGACCAATATTGGCTTCTGACTTCTTCTTGGAGGGATTCATGGAGGAGAGTTCGAAGATTTCGAAGACGACAGATAGATATGCTCGAGAACACGAGGGTTAGGCGTGTCTCTATCCGCTTAGCAGAGCTCAAATGATGCAGACTGAATATGAAAGGAAGGCTTCGAAGGTGTAATTCTGATTTTCGGCTAAAAAAGAGCTACGTCCTTAACAGACGACCTGTGCTTTGAAGCACCAGGGATTTGCTCACGAAAATGACAGATATAACAAGTGAATTGTAGAGGATTACTGGGAACCAGGAACGAGCTACAGTCTTCGTAAGGAATAGTCCGGTATAGTCGTAAGGGATGTGCTTATAAGCACCATCCACGGCTAGCGATACTCCTAGAGGTTCTATAAGTCTTGACCAGCTGTAGGGAGTTCCGCGGTACCCCCACCAATGTGAAGCGTTGGTGTAAGACGAACTCCGAATACAAAGGCCGGTCGATGGTGATTGAGCGAGGAGCGAGTCGATAATATGGAAGAGAGAGCGCGAGAGAAGTATCGAGCGCTCGAATGAGTTTCTTGTATCCCTAGAAGAGGGTCGCGTTACCCGACGAAAGGGATCTTGTAACTCTAGATTGTGAGGTGATGTCTCCCTTCACAGGGGAGCAGTTTATGGGTGCCCAGCCAAGGATAGCGTCGCGTAGGGACCCGGAGCAGATGACGAGGTTCACACCATGAGAGTAACAATATAAGCAAAATTGTATTATGTAATGTCAAACAATATACCATGAGTCTCTTCTAAGCATGTCCAGGATGTAACTACGATCTATTCTACTACCATCCTTCACATTTTTTGGGCGCTCTTTCATTTTCACTACTTCATTCAAGCTTTCTGATCAACTCTAACAACTTTTAGGAGTGTGTTACATAGTATTCTCAAATGTTTCAATACATTGAGCTATCCTTCTTTACTTATTATGGTGCAGATAATTCTTACTGCAGTCACAGAGCAATTATCTCAACAAAATCAATGAATCTGCCCTGTTTCTTCTGAACCTCAAAAAAGAACACATATTGCTCCCATTGGAGCTCAGACACTTGAGCTGGACTATGACTTCATGGGCCATGTTCTGTGTGTAATGTGTGACATCAAGAGTTTTGGGACTTAGAAGTGACAGATTTGTGGGATCTATGAGCCTAAGTGAGTACATGCAAGACCTGTAGGTAACCAGGGGTAAGACTATAGAAGGAGAGCTAAAGTAGGGGGAAAGCCGTACCCTCAGAATGAACATAAGTTCTGAGGGGCATTGAACAATTTTGTTGATGTATTTGAAATAGATAAGGAAAATTGTAAGTAATATTTTACAGACCATACATGAATGACTCAAGTCCAGAACTAGGACATCCTGAAATCTAAGAGTGAAACCAATGCAGGGAGCAGTGCATGCAGAAGTATATGATGAACAATGGACTCAATAGTTGGGTGTATACATTTTCTCAGAATACCAAATGTGCACATGAGAAAACACACTACAGTCATCTATTGGCCATTGAGATACTATGAGCCAATGGGACAAATGATGCTCAAGCATGCAAAACTTTGTGAAATATTTTCAGAAAAAATCCTGTTAGTTCATAGAATGTAGATACACCATTACTAGAATTTATAAGTGCTCAAAAGAAGGATTGCACTGGGATCAATAAATGATTTTTTCTGCTCATGCAGTACTAGATGCATGAATATTGGAATGTCAATGGTGGTCCTTGAAGGAATTTTACTTTATTTCCTAAGCTACAGTGTGTAGCATACCACATAGACCATTAATTATAAAAATAATCATAAAAATACATTCAGATTGGCATGAGATGGAACAAAATGAGTGGTGAGTAGCAGTCACATCATTCCATCCCAAATGCCCTCAAATTTTTGACAACAATTGTAAAAGCACTTAGCTCTTCTCAAAAATTACAAAACATGGCATACAGTATCTCAAAGTATAATAGTTCAGGTCTGCCTATTTACTTAGTCCATATTGTGTTGCTTCACAATTTCACAGCTGAAGTGGAAATTTTATTCCATTGGACTGTAGATGACTGTACACATTAAATCCAAACTCAATAAGAAGCTTTGATGAAATAACTACAAAGTTCAAGTAATTATTGAGTTTGGTACTCAGCAATCCACAGAAAGTGGGAGACAACTGAGATTGAGTAATAGTATAGTACAATACCTGACAAAATAAGTATAAAATGAGAACTGATACTGTAAATAAATAAAAGTCTACTAATGAATAAATTTGGAAAAAGTCACTAGAGATAGACATCTCAGCAATTCATAAGAAGTGTGGAACAAACTGTGAGGTGTAGATAGCTAAAAAGTTGTGTATAAGTTTCTGATGAGTTTTTTTACTGTTTTTGAAGGTATATTTCACCGTGACGTAGGCACGGGTTAAAAAGCTTGTTAATAAAGAATGAGTAAAAAGTAATTACAGACTTTACGTAATGATTACAAATTTTGGTGCGGGCAAGGATTTCCTTCAAGCCTCAAGGAGAAAACAAACGCCCGAAGGCTTTCGCCATCTCCCGTTCTCTTTGGCTTCAACGGTCTGCAGGCCAGCTTCTACTCCATCTGTAATTGCCTACTAGTCTGGTTACTAGACTTCCCTTGTCTGTCTCCACTATCGAAAACGAAATATGGCTCAAGACACCAACACCACCTCAGATACTCAGCCTGCGTCAGACTGCAAACCGGACCAGGACTTTCAGGCGCTGAAGATGCAAAGAGCAGAAGTGATGCAGAGGAGAAAGCGTCATATCTTTGTACCTGGCTACCAACTTATACAAAAGAAAACTTGGAAGAAAATGGTGAGTTCTGCGCTGTTCTGCGGTGGACTTGCACGGTCGTTGATATCCATCCTCGTCATCCGTTTGATACGCATAGGCCTTGGGCGTTACCGGTGTTATAGCTTTCTCTGCATTGTCGATGTATGTGTCAGAACAACATTCTAAACAGAGGAGGAATATAGAGAACAAGATATATGACCAAGGTGAGCGCGCGGATAAATCACTACGTTGCTTGCCCCTTTGCTCATTTGACCAACGTTCAGTAATAGCCCGAAAGTCGTCTTCTAAAGTCAACTAACTCAACTTGGAGTCCAAAGTATGGTTCCGGATCAGGCTATCATTTACAGGTCATACTGTCTCAGACACCCCAGAGCGATATAAGCCTGCTGAACGTTCAGAGATTTCCGCTAACTCCCCCACATTCATCTTCTCAATTATTCATCCATCATGTCCGCAACATCTCCTGTTCGTGGAAACCCCACTGGAAGTTCAGGGACTACAAGGGCTACCCCTAGAACTGGTCGAGTACGCATCGTTGTTTTACCTATCACTGCTAGCGCTCATCAGGCACACACTTTAGAACACCGTCATCGCAATGGCTTTCCTGGCTTCTGGCTTCGCCGGATTCTTCTTCAGCTTGAAGACACGCGATGAAAACAGGCGATCGAATGGTAACTTGCACCAATGTGAGTTTCATTCCTCTTCTTCCTCCAGCCCCTTTCCTCACATTGTCCGCTTCTAGACGAGCACGTTATAAGTACTCGTCCAGGCGAGTACCGGCTCAACGAAGCTCAAGCTGTCGGATCTGACTCAGCATCGTTGGCTTCCTCTCTGGCCGGCACTCCTACTACGAGGGCTCCTAAGATGCCCGTATTTACGCATGAAGCCCAACATCATGCTCGCACTCCTGGCTGGAGCACGTCTAACGAAGGCGTTCCGCATTCACACCATATTCATCAGCCGGCACCTCAGAGACCTAAAGGTGACGGTAGTGGCCATGTTTATACGAAAAAGGTTGTCTAGAAGGCCTTTTTTCAGAGAAGTTGATGCTCAGCATGCACCTCAATTGTGTATCGTCCGTGTATTCACGATGTCTTCGTATCTGTTCACAATCATACTAATGTTATACGATTTTCCGATTATTCAGATAGAATCACAAAGAAAGGAATACCAGCAACTCAGGTGATCAATCGATTAAGCTTCTTCAGACCTCACTTCAGCCTCGTTGCGTTTGCTCAGGCTGCGCATACGCATCTACACAGTATAAATCCCAAACTCAACTCAACTCGCTCTTATTTTTCACCCTCACGCAGTTATTCAGCAGAGACCGCATTGTGAAGATGAGCACACAGAGTCAGAGATGTAAGTAACTGATCGTCTCTCTAAGTCTTACCTGAGTTAATTGTCCTTATTTTTCAGTCAACGCGAACGATGCAGACGTAGTCATCCGTTCATCAGATAATGTTGACTTTCGCCTTCACAAAAAGAATCTCGAATTTGCTACTGGTGGTTTTCCACCTACAACTACCTCCTCGGACTCAGGAGAGGTTGTGAAACTGGATGAAACAGCAGCGACGTTGGACATCATGTTCCAATTTGTCTATCCCAAGCGATATAGTCTACTCGAGGACGTAGAGTTTGAGGATTTCATGTTGTTGGCAGAGGCAGCGGAGAAGTATGAAGTGTTCGCTCTAATTCTCGCTTGTGAGTCTTACATGAGGTGCGTACCGTAATTATCATTGCAGTGGTACACAATCACTCATCCATCATACCGTCTCGTAGAAGATTTCTGCTGAAAGAACCTTATGCCCTGCGATTACTGAAATTTGCCACAATGCATGACTACCGGGGCATTGTTGAGGAGTTAGCCCTAGTTTTAGTCGACAAGCCGATGAACGAAGTAGTCGATAAACTAATTGGATACTCCATCTTCAAATCTTGGGTGCGTCCAAGAATGACGATCTCGTGCCACTGAACTCATATCATATTCTATAGAGTCTCTATCGAGATGACCGAATGAGACTACTCCATGAGGCAATCCATCCACCTCGTTATACATCGAGTCAATCAAATTGCGGAGACATCTGGGGCATTGTGCACAAAATACAGGAACAGTTCAAGAAACCGTCCGATCTGAGCGCCGCTAATGTTGAGGCTATCTTTGTCAAAGAGCGTTGGAGTCTGAAGACATGTTGCAATCAGGAGCTCTCGTTATGGCGTTCGCATATTCAGAAAACTATGGCTAAGATTAAACCATTTTCTTTCTTTGTGCAGTAAACAGGCATTCCTTGAATACGTCGCGTCACTGCTCTTACCCTCTCTCACAAAACTTGACTATCTGTCACTCTTCAAAGGTCAAATTGGGTGAAGTTGAATCCGTTTGAGTATGTGCTTTTTACACCTCCCATGTACTCTTTCATGCAAATCAAGCACCTCAAAAACCACTCTTCGAACTTACTACCAATGTCGTTTGTCTTGAAATCATGATCTTTGGCTGTCCCTCGGTGCTGCCACTGCCAGCGCCCTTGAAGTTATGTCGAATTGGCGTCCATCAGCCCCATTATCTCCGGTTACACTATCGCACCATTACTTAATAGTACTGCATACGTTCTTACACGAACCAACATCATCCAGGAATCCAGTCATGAACAAGCGCAGTCCAGAGAAGAACAGACTGAGTAACAAATGTAGGTATCTGAATCCACTGTCACTACACCCTTGTCGGATAACATTATCTTACAAGTTTCCTTAGTCAATGCAGACGATGCAGACATCATCGTCCGTTCATCAGATAATGTCGATTTCCGTCTCCACAAGAAAAACCTCGAGTTCGCCACTGGTGCCTTCCCCCCAGCGACTTTGTCCTCCAGTCCATACGAGGTTGTGAGATTGGATGAATCAGCGGCGACGTTGGAAATCATGTTCCGCTTTGTTTATCCCAAGCGATACCCCCCACTAGATAAAGTGAAGTTTGAGGCTCTGATGTTGTTGGCAGAGGCAGCGGAGAAGTATGAAGTGTTTGCTCTGATCATCGCTTGCGAGTTTCATATGAGGTGTGTATCGTGCATTCCTGTTCGATGATCCGAATCCCTTATTCAGAACAATGCTTAGAAAATTCCTTAAAGAGCCGTATGCTCTGAGAATTCTGGAGTTTGCTGGAAGGCATGACTATCGAGGCATTATCGAGGAGCTAGGCATGGTCCTGGTCGACAAGCCATTGACCGAAATAGTTGATAAACTACCCGGCGAGACTCTCTACAAACCTTGGGTGCGTCAATAAATTTGTGAACCATCATCAGATCCAACCCAGCTAACTCCCCATCTCACTACTGTCTACGTACGTATCAATCAGAGCCTTTATCGAGAGGAACGAATGTCAATCCTTTCTCGAGCTAATCAGGCACCTTATGGCCGGCACCCTTCACTGAATTGCGGAATGTGGCCTAACCTTGTGCATATGATACAGCAGCAACTACAGAAACCGTCCAATCTTAACCTCTCTCATGTTGAGGTTATATTCAGGCGCATCTCAGAAAGTGAACCCTTGGCATGTTGTACGAAAGACCTTTATAAATGGCGTTTGAATATCAACGACGAAATTTCCAAAATCCGGCCATTTTCTTTGCCTGACCAACTGCTTGAGGAAAGTCGATAGGTTGGGTTGGCCGACATCCTTACCTCGCTTTGGAATAGCGCAAAGGTCTACTTCATGTTATGTACTTGTTACCATTTTTACCCTATAGTTTGCTGTCTCTTCGTCGCATAGGTTCCCAATCTACTCGTTCAACCTAGTAAAAACAATATGACATCAAAAAAATCGACACGAACGAGAAAAGTGAATCTGTACCAATTCTGGAGTGAGATCGCGAATGCTCGCAGCTCCGAGAAGTTGCATAGAGATGGTGATCTCTCGGCGAAGGATATCTAACATTTTTGTCACGCCTTCTTGGCCGTATGCCTATCAGGATGTAAGAAACGAGCTCGGATCAGACTGGTACGAGGAACGAGAAAGAGAGTTCACGTTGGTAGAAGTATACGTACACTCAAAGCATAGAGAAACGGTCGGCCTAGTCCAACAGCTTTGGCTCCTAGGCAAACAGCTTTAATGACATCTGAATGTTATACGCATTTATAAGATCGGGATAGTGGATCATGACGATACCAACTTGCCTGTTCCTCGTCGTATTCCGCCTTCAATGGTTCGCATCATGAGACTGTTTGTATTGACGAGGTTTAGACAAGGTTTAGACATACCGTCAATATACACTATATGGGAGCAGATAGGATCGTACTCAAGATGCTGGCAGCAAAAGAAGAATTGTGACTACAGACCTTCAACTTTGTCAAAAATGTCAGGCCGTTGTTGACGAATCTTGTATAGGACTTCCAACGGAGACAACGCTCTATGTACCGAACTTAGGCCATACAGATCACAACAAAAACGAGGACCACGCACGATTCTAGCTGCCGACCTACGCAGAAAAAGGAGTTTGTAGCATGTATACTGGGGATTGTATAACAATAATATACCTCCATGATTCGAGATCAGGATACCTTCTACTCCTGCTTCTACAGCTAGAGCTGCATCCTGAAAGTCGAGGAAACGGAATCGCGATAAGTCCAGTCTAACCGTTAAGTCGAACGCGACTCACCTCCACGCATTGAATCCCTGAGTTTAAGGATCAGTGATTATCCCACGACACAGTAGTTCAAGAACGAAAACCGAACCTTTCAAGACGATGGGCAGCTTTGTGATACTTCGAAGCCAAGGAATAGTCTCTTTCCAACTCAGATCCGGGTCAAAAACATTCCTCCTATTGACAGCGCTGGTCCCAAAAAGGTTCGTAGTAGCCTCCGGGTCCCCTTCGACGTAATACTGATCCTGCCCTTCCTGTTGTTCCAAGACCCACAAGCTCCTCACATCTCTCTCGCGATTACCAACCACGACTGCGTCCACGGTCAAGAATATTGCTTTGTATCCTAGCTGCTCCGCTTCTTGGACTACCTTGGCCGTTGCAGCGGTGTCTGTGACTTTGTACAGCTGGAAAAAGAGCGGTTGGGAGGGCAAAGCGGCAGATGCTATCTGAGCTCGAGGGATTGACGCGTAAGTGCAGACCATTTGGATTATGTTTGCCTTTCCGCACGCTCGTGTGATGTTGAGTTCGCCTGAAGAAAGAGATTAACCATGGATCGAAGGATGAGTAATCTAACTGTTCGAACTTCGAGACGAACCTTGTGGGTGGCCGAGGATAGCTTGTGCAGCTCCGGAGACGAAGACGGGCAGAGACGAGTTAAAGCCTAGTATTATCGTCGAGGGATTACATTTCGAAACTGGGCGCATCACCCTCGCGAGGAAGAAGAACCGGTCAAATGCTCTGGCGTTCTCTTGTAAGGCTTCGAGATTGTGAGCGCGTTGTCTAGCCAGTGGGTTAGATACTCACACAATTCATCGTCGGTTCCAGCTGAATAGAACGCTAGGACTGAGTGCGGCAGTACTTTCTTTGCTACGTCCTGGTGACATGTGTAGTATTCAAGACTCTGAGTTCAAGCATGAGCAGAGATAGATTTGTAACGTACCTCGATGTCCCGCAAATTCAGGACACGGTTCAACGGTGGCCTTCGCTTCATCTCTCGCTCAACTCTCAACTCGTCCTGTGTCTTCTTCGTTTGAGTTTCGTTCGCCTGTTTGCTAGTACCATCCCAGGAACCGAGGCATTGCGAGGGAAGCAGATTCTTCTGAATCGCATCTGGGGAATGGATCGGGACATATACTGAAGTTGCATCGCGGCCTGCGTATTTCAATATGATGCCAGGGCCTCCAGGGTGTTTCTGTAGGGATCGAATACCATATGTGAGGATTGCGAAAAAGCAAACGGTTTTGCGGCTCACCAGGAGAAATTCGGTAACATCGTACACTTTGTTTTCGATTACTATCCAGCAAGAGCTGAGGGCGCATTGAGTTCCACAACAAGTTGAGCAAGCGAAACGAGCTATACTAACCTGCCATCCTTATGTTTCGCAATCTCGTCTGCTGTCCAAACCATGGAAGTTGAGAAATCAACTATTAATAGGTCGTTCCCAGTTGGTCATTTCCCGGATAAAGCCACATGAGCATTGAGCAAGAAGCGTTTAATTGGGTCCTAGCTGGTTGTAGCCAATCACGTAGCCGCATAGTCTTTATGTGAATCAAGGTTGAGGTTGTGTTGACGGCAATGACATTGTTGAGCGTCTATATGGGCGTCTATATGGCCGGCGCTCTCTCAAGCTTGCTCCCACTAGCTCCCTCCCTGCTCCCACCCAACTCCCACCTTCTTTCTTCCTATACTTCTCTTCATCTTGCAATGAACTGCATTTCAAGCTTCTTCAGGCCGTTCTCTTTGGTCACAGTCTCAGGCCGATGGTGGATTTTTTTCGGTGCTTTCTTGTCTATGCACTAAGGAGCGAATACTATCGACCACCTCCTTGTTCGACCCGAAGGTGATCTTGCTAGGGACACATCGTTGGGATGGACGAACAGAGCGCGCAGGATGTCGAGACTCGAAGATAACCAACATGGAGGATGATTATGCATGACGAGCTGGATATGGTCTCGTCTACTCAGGTTCTCTCTATCATCTTCATCCAACGTGCCAGCTTGTTTTGAAGATTTCAGACGAGGCGCGGAGCTGGTGTTCGTGCTCGAGGCATGCACGGCGAAGGTCTCGAAGAGAGGTAACAGACGAAAAGGAGATCACATTCCCAATAGTGAGTTGCAGACCAAATTTTCTTCGGCGGGCCAGCGGCTTGCTTAGTCTGTAGGTAGAAGTGAAGCAACGATCGAAGCGTTTCAACAAAGGTCATATTTTGAACAGAACGATGATTGCTTGTAGGCAGAGTAAGAGACTCCAAGAGTCCAAGTTGGAGGTTGTCCTGACACGGACTTGGACTTAACTTCCTCGCTTCAATTTTCTTCGCTCAGGCTGGATACTCTACACAACATGTTATCGGCTTTTCTAATTAGTCTCGAGTCTCAAACAGCGAGTCAATGCTACCAACCTCTATAGTAACTAGTGCCAGCGTTGGCGCTGTCCGCATCGTGAATCCATCGGTCGAATATCATCTAGACTCTGGAGAATTTGGAGGAGTTAGTTTCAAGCATATGCTATGACATATCACGATGCTGTACATTAACCTACAGTAACCATCGCCACCGCATCCATTGTGAGTTTTCGGTCAGTGGTTATCTGAACTCCGGTGCTAAATCCGATATGCACGTAGAATCCACACAGATTTCCTCCGGAGTGGTCCTCGTGAGTCGAGCAAATTCCGGCCTGCAGGAGCCTCCAGGACTTTTCCAGAATGAGCCAAATATGTTTTCTGCTCATCGACTCTTACCCTGAGGGCCCTGGAGGCTGTAAATCGTGAATCGTGATCGTGAATTCATCTCTTTTTCTGGCTAGCTGTTATCCAGCGATGCAGGGTTACGCAACCTCAAGCGAAAGCTATGTTTTTACAGAGAGAAACTACCGCCACTGCCTCCATCAATACTCGGATAATAATCCAGAGATTCGGGAGTTTCAAGAAAGAGCACCGTAGATCAGCCTAGATCACCCTAAATCACCGTGTGTACTCTCGAGGGATTTTTCCTTCCACTTCGAGATGCCTATAGAGGGATGCCACTATCACAGTTAGTATTGGGGGAGTCAAGGGTAGTCTAAAGCCAATGTCTTTTTGAACAATCTTGGCCCGGCCAAACAAGGTTGAATGACAGAGCTTCTCGTATGCGCACGCCAGCAAGGTGCTATAGTACGCCGCATCAAACTGACGGAAGAGACTTCTGCGCAGGCCATGCTGGAGTCTGATGGATCTCATTCACGCAGAATCCACGCAGAGAAATCCTGATATATTCCGGCATTTTTAGGAGCTTACGAGCATCTATGGCATCCGTAGAGAATCAGAGATCCGTAGGCGTCCGTTGGAGGCGTCTTCGTTACAGCCTCTCACATATCTCCCTGAGTCCTTAAAAAGTTACAGCCTCCCATCTCGTCGCCCGCTGATGATGAATTGAGGGAAGTACATGAAGTGCCATATGATCGATTATCGTATCATGAGTGGAAAATTGGCAATACCTCAAAACCCAAAGCATTATAAACAGCCTTGATATCATCTCATCTTCCCCAGCTTCTGGATAGCCTACCTCGTAATTCTTTGCTGGTCAAAGACGTGTCTACTTCCAGCATTCACCAAAAACTCCTCTCTTTCTGTCGCTCAAAAGATGTTCTCAATATTCCGCTTCTCCCTTCATTCTCGTTCCGGCCACAACAAAGCCTATGGACTTGCCATCCTCTTGCTCCTTGGATTGGCTTCACTAGCATATGCTATTCCTATTGAGGCTCGTGCTGAAACTCAACAGGTAAGTCTCAAAGCGAGTCAGAGTTGTATTCCAAGCATTTCTGATCTTTCAATTGATGGTACTAGTCAGATATGCCCCAGGGCCCCCACCGAGTTGGGCTTGTCGAACGAACATCACCACCGCCACAAGATTGGGTCGCATTGATTGTATTTGGCTCATATGAATTCGTTCAGCCGAAGCAACCACTGCCAGCTAATGCTCAGATTCCGCATGGCCTGAAGTTCCTGGACCTCCCAAAATTGGTCAAAGACTTTTGGGCTGCGGCAAACATCGGCTTTTCTGGGTACATAGGGGCCAAGCGGCCCAAGCCATTGGTGAACGAACGATGGGTCATGGAAGTTTTACTTTTCTCAGAGGAGGGAGAATTAGTTCTTGAAGGAAGGATCTGGCCTGATTGGAAACTCTTTCATCACCCTGTCGATCACTGGGATGCCCTTCCATCAGGGATACTCTACAAAGTGGATAGTCCCCAGAAAGGAACTGAAGATGCTTGTATTGTGGTCGCAAAGGGTCAAGTGAGTAACTATCTGTTGCACCTACGTTGCGTCGATTGATCCGTACTGTGGCAGCTCCTCTCGAATCATGATCAGTTGTGTCACTTGATGTCTGAACTTGCATAGTGACCTATAGTGACTCAAGAGTCAATTCTACATGTGAACACAATGAAGTTTTCTCAGAGTCACTAATTCCAACCTTGGTCGAGAGATGAAACAATGTGAGGAAAAAGATTGGAGACTATGCCCAGTATTCCTGTGCTATGATTGCCATATTCTAAAGAAATGTCTCGAATGGACTAAACACAGTAGACTATAGCCTGATCAGTAGTTCCTGGTATGAAGTGAGCTGAAGTGATGGTACATATGTAGTCCCAATCTTTACTAAAGTCTCGAACAGCGAGTCAATGCTACCAACCTCCACAGTAACTACATCACAAAATCGAGGAGATATTCATAAGCCCTTGTCATTTGGGAAATGGCTTACAATGTAGATACAATCCACATAATATGGTGCAACAATTTGTGGTGGATCATAACTGCCTATGGGGAATTATAATGTTACACCCCCGATGTAATTATTATAGTATATTTTCAGTTGCCTCGATCATGTCACTTGCTGCGTATCTGAAGCACTGAATGTACATGGGCAAAATTTGCAGTATGAATGATACCAGATCACAGATGCTGCCAACATTTCGTTGATGTTGTGCTCACTCAAATGTATGATCACTGTTCACAAGTCAACTTAATTATTACACAAAGAGAACAAGTCGCTCAATACTGACTGTATGTTCTGGAAGCAAAGTCATACTGATAGATCATTGCGATTCAGTATAATACTGAGAACACATATGAGTCTCATGCAATCATTGTTGAAACCTTGCAATGTGCTCTCCATGTGCCTCAAGATTATGCTTGCAATTTCACGACGACCCAGATCGATAATATTTTAAAACCATATTAATCATTGGTATAGTATAAAAAGACATATACAAGAAATAGATGATTATAGTGTCATAATATAAGCAGCCACGACTGTCACCGGCGGGTCAATGATGCTGATGAAGCTAGTTATCGAGCAGTCGAGTTCATTCTAGCCCGCTTCGCCGCACGCTGTTCTTGTATAGTGTTGTTGAAATTGTGTACAGGCTGTACACTGGTTGACGCATCCGGTTTGGCAAAAACGTTCCTAACAATGAGATATGAATTAGTCAACTACGACGGAGCTGGGATATGGGTTTTACGCACTTGGTCCACCAGTCGAGTAGTTCTTGGATATCATCTTCTGCTTCTTCAAAACCACTTTCAGCGTCATCGAGATAGTCAACAATAGTATTGTAAAGGCCTTGGTAATTGAATGACTGGTCGCTGCTCCACGCACTCGCATCTGAAAGGCTGAACCGTAGCTAAATAGGCAAGGAAAAGCTGGCATCAGTCTCAGTAAGAATATAGTCCTAGGTAAAACGCACCATGACACATGCATAAGCGACTGAACAAGGAGTGACCTCCTTCATATCCAAGAGTTGTGCGACATTCTTTCGTGTTGACTTGCGAGCCTTCTTATAAGGGGTAACAGTGCTGTTGCTTGAAGCACCGGCTATTTCAACTGTGGAGTCGGAAAGGAAGATTTGGCGCCATGTCTAGTGAGTTGCTAGTCAAGACTCAGCAAATACAAATGAGTTGACACGTACTTGAAGAAGTAAAGAGCTTCGCAAAAAACCATGCTCAACATCCTTTGAATCCCCTTCTTCTCCTTCATAGAATGCCCGTATGAAGAACGAGTTACTAGTGTCTAGAGCCTTCGTGCGGATAGCTTCCCTAATGGCGGTAAATATCAGATCCGAGAATGAGTTCAAATGGTGCAATAGCGTACGAGGATTCATCCCAGCTAATATGAATGGGTGTGAGAAGTTTCCCAGTCAAATCATTTGTAAAACCCCTTCCCGCACGGTCATCAGGCTGAAGAAGAGGAACCGCACATTGACCAGGACCACGAAAGTTGAGCCATTGGGCAAGAGCGAACTTCATGCTGTGTATATCATCGCTTCGTGCTGCTACGGCACCAGTCTGCAGCTGCCGCATCACGTCGTACAAGTCAGTCATGCTCAAATAACTTCGAAGGCATTAACACATACCTTGTCGCAGTAAGCAAAAAGCTCCTCAAGCTCAACTTCTCCTATGTTACGGACCCGCCCCATGAGAGTGGGAACAAGCTCGCAAATGATCTTGAAGCTTTCGAGATTCCGGTTCGCTCTACATCATGTGAAGCTGAGGTCTTTTCAGGCAAGTGAGGGCAGTGCTTACTCATGCTTTCTTTGTCGGTGTTCTTCTTTTTCTTGCTCAGTCAAACCGCTCACGTCAAAGGTAGGTTGTTCTGTTTCTGCCATGTAGGTCAAATATCCTCTAACCAAGGTCTTCACATTCACAAAGAGTGAACCCAGGCGGCTAATGCCACGACCCAAAGCTTGAGGTGAGCTTTCAAGGAAAAACGTGAGTAGCCGTAATGATTGAAAATGTTCGCAAGTATACTGTGACCAACCTCGACACTCTCTTTTTGCCTCCTTTGACTTCTTCCAGTTCAAGCTTAAGCAAATCCACCGTTCGTTTTAAGTTGGCATTTTCTTCGAGCTGAGAACTAGGCTGGTGACTAGTTATATCAGCATTGGCATGCGGTTGACGGTTCGTAGAATGTGAATGGGTGCTTGAAGTTGAAGAAGAACGCGACCCCGAACATGTGTTTGTGCTGGGCCGCGCCATTGTGAAAGAAGTTGAGGGGAGAAAAGAAAGAGCTGGCGCAATTCAGGGAAGGTGCCACGATTTTATATTCCAAATTTTTGCCCTAATTTGTGCCCTAATTTCTCCTTGTGTACCATTTCCTTTCCACAAAGCTACTCATACGCAGTTTTGTACCGTTTGACTATGCTCCTTTCACCACGAGCTGTCAACGTTGTTCTATCAATCTTACTTCTTATATTGATCACAACCTCCAATATGCCACGAACGCAGTCCGGTACTTTCTCGTGTGTCTCGCCATGTCCTGAATCCTATGCCACCGAACGAGGTTTATCCAGACATCAACAATCGTGCAAACTTTACAAAGATGATTTCGCAAAGTCTAGGCGAAAACCCAATCTAACTACTTCACAAAGTACCCGCCAACTTTCCAGACCTGCTTTTCCAACAAAGCATTGACGCACAAGGAAACCTGATCCTCCAATTTCTGATTTCACGCAAACGGTAAGTGCTAACTTCATTCCTTTGATTAAAGCAATTCTGACAATGAAGCAGCAGCCTCTGGTCGAAAGTCCCGGTCAACATTCCATGACTTCGACAAGTTCCTCTATCCAGAATGTGTCTGTTGTGCCTGGGCCAACACAAGAGGATAACTCGAATAGTTGGGACTTTCCATCTGATCCCTCCGCAGAGCCCTCTCAGTCACATTCCCCTCTTATGCCATCGCCAACTTCAACATCCTCTCTACCGATGATGCCAAGTCATTCCCCTCTCATACCGCCGCCAACTTCTGCCTCTCTACCTGCGATGTCCCAAGAAGTCGATCACAGAGCTGGGCGACCCAGGCATTTAGCAGCGAGGCCCCCTTTACGCCAAGATATCCTACCTCAGAGTGCACCTGCAGCCGTTGAATCCTCAATAACTGAAAACGAAGAAGCTCATGCACCAGCACCGGCATTGGCACCACGAGTGCGGCGAGTCGTCTTAACCCTTCGTGACATGTTAAAGACATGCCTTACCCCTTTCCGCCTCTTCCGGTTATATCCTCGACGACCTACATATGATCCTGATATGTTTGTCACCGTTGATGATCTTGCAAAGAATAACTTCCAAGACTCCTCAGTTTCTACTTCATTCTCTGAAAAAATACAGTACACTCCTCCATGGCCCTTCCCAAACAAAACGGTTTACAATGTCATGAAGTGGCTAAATACAGGGAGTCAGACGAAATCAGAAGGGGAAGCTACACGATTCGTACAAGAAGTCATCATGGCCGACGATTTCAATCGCGACGACTTAAACGGGTTCAATGCTCATCACGAGAACCAGCATGCTGATAAAGCACAGGTTTCCGATGATGCATCCGCTTATCTTGCTCAGTTCTGTACTACCTCTGTGGACATAGAACTTCCATCTGGTCAAAAGGGGATCCCGCCTTCAATTTTCTCTGTACCCAATTTCCATTACCGACCCCTTCTCTCTGTTATCAAAGAAGCGTTCACTGGGCCACTTGCAGAAAAGATTCACTTTTCGCCATTCCGACTTTTCCATCAACCTAACGATACAAGTGACGAGGTTCGCGTTCACGGTGAAATGTACACATCGGACTCATTCCTCGAGATGCATGAGAGTGTTCAGCGACTTCCACTTGCAGCCGAAGATGTAGGATGTAAACGTGAGCGGACTATAGCTGCGTTAATGCTTTGGTCAGATGCGACCCATCTTGCTAATTTTGGCACTGCAAAACTCTGGCCCATATATCTCATGCTCGGTAACATCTCCAAGTATATTCGTGCTCAGCCTGAATCTGGAGCATGTCACCATTTGGCTTATATTCCTTCGGTACGTTCTATCATAGAGACTATCCCACTACCAAATTGGATCTGACATCATGAGTTTAACAGTTACCTGATGCATTTCAGGATTTTGCCAAAGAAAAGCACGCCAAATGGAAAACCCAGAAAACTTCAATCTTGACTCATTGTCGTCGAGAACTCATGCATGCTGTGTGGAAACTCCTTCTTGATGATGAGTTCATCCATGCTTACAAGTTTGGTGTTGTTATCAAGTGCGCAGACGGCGAGGAGCGGCGAGTATACCCCCGCTTCTTCACCTATTCTGCTGACTATCCCGAAAAGTAAGGACTCTTGCATTTTCTCATATATCAGACTCTAAATTGTGCTCTACAGAGTACTACTGGCCACCATCCGAGATAAAGGCCTCTGTCCTTGCCCCAGGTGTCTAGTGAATAAAGACAAGCTGGATCTAATGGGACAAGTTCGGGATATGGCAATGCGTGTGGACCATGTTCGAACTTATCTAGCGGCAAAGGTGAAATCTGCTCGGCACCTTATATACAAGTTAGGTTTGCCTATCACCAGCAAGCGTGTTGATGACCTACTTAAAGACACTTCATCGGTACCCACCAAGGTGAGATATGTGTTAGTCTGTGAAGATTTGCACCAAAAACGCTGACATACTCCGATTAGAATGCTTTTGTGGATCGACTCGGCCCCGACTTCGATATATCAAAACTACTCGTCGTGGACTTTCTTCATGAGTTCGAGCTAGGGGTTTGGAAATCACTCTTCACTCATTTGGTTCGACTTTTATATGCATCTCCAAGAGGTGCTGAAGCAGTTGCGGATTTGGATGCCAGGTATGAATTCATAGCCTCGAGTTTGATTTCACTGCTGATACCCTTCACACCAGGTTTCGCCAAGTTCCTTCATTTGGAAATTCAACAATACAAACATTTGGTAACAATGCGTCTGAGATGAAGAAACTTGCTGGACGTGATTACGAAGACCTCTTACAGGTAAGTAGAAGTTGTTTGAGTGGATGTCGCTTCGAAGCTCATTGTTGCTTATCCCAACCAGTGCGCTATTCCTGCATTTGAAGGCCTTCTTCAAGAGCCTGAACATAACACTCGCTTAATGAAACTACTCTATCGACTGGGCGAATGGCATGCTTTGGCAAAGCTTTGCATGCATACCGACTTGACGTTACAGGATCTCAACAAAGCCACAGTTGAGATTGGACGGCTTTTGCGGGCGTTCCGTGATAAGACATGTTCGCAGTTCACAACGATGGAGCTATCTCGTGAACAAGAAGCCCGTTCACGTCAACAAGCTCGAAAAGATGCTTCGCATCAATCCGCCACAGTCCAGCCTCAGCGTTCAACTCTGCGCAAGCCAAAGAACTATAATCTGCTCACATACAAGTTTCATGCTTTAGGGGACTATGTACCCTCTATCGTTTGGGTTGGAACACTAGATTCTTATTCGACTCAGCTGGTATGTGATGTACTCCCTGATCTTTCTATATCTAGTTCATTATATATACAGGGAGAGTGTGCGCACCGACTAGTCAAACAGTTCTATGGTCTCACCAATAAGAGAAATCATGAAGATCAAATTGCAAAACGGTATCAGCGTTTGAAGCTTGTAGACCGGGCTCAGCAAAGTCAAAGCAAAACCGTGCCCGAGGCAGAGGATCTTCATCATGATATCCCTTGGGAGACTCCGTATTTCATGTCAAGTCGAAAAGACCACCCTATTCATCTGACGGCATTCCTTCAGGAGAATCCTTCCGATGTTGCGAAAAAGGTATGATGAATCTCGTGAAGTGTATTCAGTACATTGTTAATGACCTGCTAGAATTTCTATCCAAAACTCCAAGACCACTTACTGGGACGTTTAAAGCAGGTTCCGTATGATGGCGACTATGAATTTTCTACTGAACAGCGGCGCGAAGTCATCATCGCCAACGACAAGATTTACGCAGTCAAAACCCTACGGATCAACTTCACTACTTATGATGTTCGTCGCGACTACGATATCATCAATCCACGAAGCGATTTGTGTGCAGTAATGGTCCAGTCTCCCGAAGCTTCGAAACCAGAAGACCATCCGTACTGGTATGCCCAAGTCCTCGGACTTTCCATACAGATGTTATCCACTTTGATCCTACACTTGGAAGAGTTATCTCAAAGAAGCGGATGGAATTTATCTGGGTCCGCTGGTTGGGCATTGAGCCCATACTCGATTACCATTCTGGAACGAGGTTTGCAAAACTACCCAAAGTTGGCTTTGTTACTGAAGCGGATGAGTTTGCGTTCGGCTTTCTTGAACCTTCGCAAATTATACGCCAATGTCATCTCATACCTGTCTTTCATGCGGGACGGACAAATACTCTGCTTGAAACAAGTGAACCAACAGCCGCTCGAAAACCTGGGGAAACTCAGGATTGGTGGAATTTCTATGTGATGATGTGAGTCTTACTGCTATTCCTCATCATTCTTCATTAATAATACCTCTTCTAGCTTTGTTGACCGTGATATGTTCATGCGCTATCATGGAGGAGGGATTGGGCATCACAACATCCAGCAGCCTGTCGATACTCAGGTTGAAGAAGATGGCGACGATGATTCTATATCCAATCCTGACTCGGAGCCTAACACCAGTCATGATATTGATAATCCTATGAGCCCAAGTGCGGATGAGGGTGATGATGGAGATGAAGAGGATATGGATGATCCAGAGCCTGAGGAGTCCGATGACGACTCAGAGGCAGGCGAGAATTTGTGGCTGCAAGGGTATATGGCTGGGAACTTCAATTTGGATAATCAAGTTGACTCAGACGAACACGAAGACGAGGACGAGGGAAGCATAAACTCGAATATGAGTGATATTGAGGTAGATATGTAGAAAATTTCATGTAGTATTGTCAATCCTGAACCAAAAAAGTCTGCTACCACAAAAGTTATTGACAATGAGGCTTACTCGTGCTGTCGCCCAGTCGTGTCGAAGCCTCTAGTATGAGCCTCTTCGAGCCGTTGTGAGAGATCCTTTCCGAGTACTTTCCAACCATCAAGCTCGCGTTTCAGATGCTCTATCTCTGTTGCATCTCTATCTCTTTGCGAACGCAACTCCTCGACCATGCCCCACACGACCTTATTCCGCTCACGACGCTCCTCTTCAAGCAATACCTCGGCCCTCTCTAGTTCAATGCGCAGACGACGGTGATGAGACTGAGCGGGCTCTGTCTCCTCAAGCACATAGTACTGTGCATGCTGTAACCGCGATCTCCCAGCCCCGTGCTGTTGGTGAAGATCTGATTAAGAGGGTGAAGTATTCGTTGGAACTCGCGGATACTAGTGAGTACCACTTCCTTTTTCCGCTTTTTCGTATGGACTTCTACGGAAACTCGTTGATCTGCTAGATCACACATTTTCCGTTAGATATTTTCGCTTTGCATAGTCCGGAGTCCTTCCACAAATCTTCGTGTTACTGATTATTGTTACAGGTACACCCGACGATACTGATCATCGAGATCTCGTGCAACTTCTTCACAACATCAGACTCGCCCACAACCTGGAGGTTGAATCGTACACCGAAGAGCAGTACAATGCCTTCATCAACTTCCATACGACCCAACTCTTCGACTGTGTTATGAAAGCTCGTTTCTATGCACACCGTGGGGAGGCTAGTCAACGGATCATCGACAACGCCAGGGCTGCTCGGAAGGCTGGTGAACCTCTGCCCAAAGACGAGGACACCACCATGACCCCTGCCGACGTTGAAGAGGTGTACGTGTTTTCCGCACCACCGTCGCTGCCACCCGTAATTAAAATTGCGCAGACAGACTTAGAGGATCCCGAAATGCAAGGGCCACGCTCCGCACCTTAAGCAAGTGCTTATCGAGGCTGACCATCTAGATCATCGTTCATTCTGCCCTGTCGCCTATTTTTATACCTGTACTTTTGTCAAGTCAAGTATCATTGGTAGTTTTTGAGGTAATCCAGTGGCAACTAAATTCCTCGAGTGATTATTGAGATAGAATAAGTTGAAACATCGCGGAAACTCCCCCAAACTAACTGATCTGTTGGATCAGGCATGTTTAGAAAGATTTCCGTCGACCACTTCGCCGTGGACCATTCGGTAGGGACGGATTCGCCTCTTCCTCTTGATCTTCGGACTCAGCAGCCTTCCGATCCTCCGGATCAAGCTGTTCAACAGGCGGAACCAGTGGCGGTTCAACGGAATTCGACTGATCATCACCGGAAATGTTTATTCGAGGGACAGTACTGAAAATAAAGTCCTCCACTTCCTCAGGTTCGTCTTCCTCATCCTGTACCATAGATTCTAACTGCTCGGGCGACAGATCTATCAGATCATGTATATTTTCCGGCAGTTCAATCGGTTCGTAACGAGCATGATGCGGGATCACACGGAAAGCACCCACTTTGTCTTTAAGTACAGTGCCATCCATTTCCGCAATGATATATGCGCCTCCTCGGGTCCTCCGGATGACAACCATAGGTCCACGATATCGAAGGTACATTTTCCGATCCAAGTTCTTCTCGATGGCGGTGTTCCGTACCTGTACTAAGGTTCCCGGCTTGAAATCCCAGTCCTTAATGGTGTACTTGTACTTTTCCTCGAAAACTCTCGCTTCTCGACGTTTGTTCTCGTCGATCCGTGATTTCATGTTCTCGACGAAGGAACGGTGTTTGGAAAGAGCCTGAGCCCGGAAGCCCAGTAACTCTTCCCGTGATAGTATTCGATTTGGTGGATTGACCAAATATGTAGATTCAACAATATCGAAAGGTAGTAGAGGTTCCGTACCGGTAGCTACGAAGTATGGTGAACAGCCTAAACCTCTCCGTGCAGTAATACGATCAGCCCAAAGTATCGGTTTCAAGAAGTAGTACCATTTTGACAGATCGCCCGCACACGCTTTCGCAAGTGCTTGTCTCAGATCAAAGTGAGCACGTTCAATCTTTCCGTTAGCTTGTGAATTGTAAGGCGATATCTGTATTCCACGGATCCCGTATTTCTGTTCGAGCCATCTCAACATAAGCTTCATCTGTGGTGCATTGTCCGAGACCACGATTTCCGGACACCCCCATCTACATATGATGTCTTCAAAGAACCATTCCGCGAGTGATCTCGCGTTTTCCACTCTCAGTGCCCTAGCTTCCGACCAACTCGACAAGGAATCCCTTCCGTGAACGATATATCTACAACCATTACTGGCCGGAGACATAACCATAGTATCGATATGTATCTTTTGGAACAAGGATGGCGTGAAGGTCACCGTGGGAGGGATCCGTACCAAAGACCTAAGTCGATCTTGGCAGGCTTGACATGTTTTCACATACCACTCCACGTCTTTCTCCAGATCAGGCCACCAAAACCTCTTTTCTAAGAAGTCTTTCGTAGCATATGTACCCTTGTGTCCTAAGGCATCATGAGCACTGTGCAATAGATACATTCGTTTTTCCGGTTCAACCACTAAACGCAGTTGATCTGTGGATGGTTTCCGATGGAACAGTCGACCTTCCGAGTCTATTGAAAAGGACAGTGTTTTCCGGTCCATTTCCGCTCGTTGTCTTTTGTCCAACTTCGCGAATTGCTCAGCATTCGGGTCCTTAAGCCACGCTCGAATTTCCGGTAACTGCTGATCTAGACGGTTTCCGCCATCCGATCTATGAGATATCGGATATTTGTGATCAGGTCCCCATGTAGCATTGTCGGGAATCGCAGTATACTGCAGAAACTGAGAGGTCAAAGGCATTCCCGAGGCCTCTAAACGTTCTTTGAGGAATGCATGCTGGATCTCTTCCTCCCGGGCAACTTGAAGATCTTCCGCAAACTCATCTTCAATGGTCTCGCAAAAGTATCCAGTCCGGGATCTATATGATCTTTGAATGATTCAAAGGGCAATGGATCATCCGCTTCGTCCGCTTTGAAGAACCTAACATTGTTGGAGTCATCTGCATCTTCTGCTAGATCCTCTTCGGTTTCCCGACGAGGGGTAGTCCAACCTCCCGGAGGTCTTCGAGACAAACCATCAGGTCCAAAGGTTGCTCCTTTGACATGGATCAAATCGAAATGGAATTTACGGATATCTTCAATCCAACGGTTGATCGTAGCGTTTGGACCACTACTCGGATTTTCAAGCATACCTTGAATGTAACTAGCATCCGTTTCTACCGTGAGTTTCCGACATCCATAAAGAAGATAGTGTGTTGCTCGGAGAGCAACCTTCAAACCATAGAGTTCACGCTTAGATTGAGAAAACCGCGCTTCACGTTCATTATACGGGATGGATCCGAAGTAATTATAGTAAATCTTCGTCTGATCTACAGGATCAATCTGATAGATGTAAAATCCCGTACCCATGTAAGAACTATCCACTGCTAAGTGTGTTTCCCAGTCATATACTATGACTCTTAAGGCTGGTGCATTACGGACCCCGTCTTTCAACAGGTCCATGGCTATGACATGCTCATCCTTCCACTCAAACGGAATATTCGCCGTTAATTTGGTCAAAGGTGAGGCTTTCTTAGCGTAATTGTGAATGAACATCCGGAGCTGACCAACAGTTCCCAGAAAGGCTCGGACCTGTGTCTTAGAAGAGCACGGAGGCCAAGTTAGAACCGTAGTTGCGATTCTATCTTCCGGTTTCTGTCCTTCGTACGTGCAACGGTGTCCAACCACTACAGTTTCAGCGCAACACAGGAATGCTTTAGGTCCCGAGAAGGTTCCGCCGCAATACCGCATCCGCTGAATGATTCGGTTCACATTTTGGAGATGCTCCCAGACAAATCGTCTGATCAAAGGATTTTCAGGGATAGTTTCGTATCCGCCGCCCGGTAATTCATAACGAGTCCCGGGGCCTCTGATAGGAACATCATCGACGTATGGAATAGTATATTCCGGAATCTCATCTCGCATCATGTAAGTTACATCGTCATGGAATATCGGAACAGAGTTCGTCCAACCCATAGGCAACTTTACGAGACGGTGTGGTCCGTACGGAGTTTGGAAGGTCGTCAGATCTCGCGAACTAACATCGAGTGGTCGTTCATCATAACCCACATAGATATCCAACAAACCACCACAGGCACGACCCGCAAAATGACGAGCAATATCCGCGGTAGCAGGAGGAATCCCGGAGTGTTGAATGGTCACCTTGTTCAAGGGTTCCAAACTATGTACTAAACGAAGACTCGTTCCATCCTTCTTGACCACACAAAACCATTTTGAACGATAGCTCGAGCAGGATGGTTCATAAACTCCAGCATCAATCTTATCCTTGATGATCTTACAAACCTTTTCGAAGATTCCGGGAGGAATTGGAATATTTCGTTCGACCCAGGGCTCATGAGGTATGACCGGAATTTTCACGGGAGGAAAGAAGTCCTCTCTGAATGTTCCGCCCTCGGAAGCTTCCCAAGCAAAACCCATTTCCTGCAACTTCATCATATGATGAACTAGCTTCATTTCCTCGTCCGTAAGGAAACCTTCCGCATGGTTTTTCTCGATGATCTCTTTCCGTTCTTGCGTATACCGAATACCCGGCGTGAATTCCGGAGGATGAGTTGGTAGATCTGGTAGATCAGCCAAAGGATCCCCGTAAATGTGTCTCCGCACACGGAATTCTTCCGGTAAATCAGCCTTGACAGGGCGAACTTTCACCGCTACAGGCTTATATTTTCGAGAACTGAAGACCGAAACTG
This sequence comes from Lentinula raphanica, assembly GCA_027919835.1. Classification (NCBI taxonomy): domain Eukaryota; kingdom Fungi; phylum Basidiomycota; class Agaricomycetes; order Agaricales; family Omphalotaceae; genus Lentinula; species Lentinula raphanica. The sequence goes on from JANVFP010000062.1 coordinate 41,136, forward strand.
GCTGATCCGGCAAAAACACATCATTATATGCGCATATATGCTGGTCAATCGTCTCGTTCTTGAGTTCCCAGAGCTTAACACGATGCATCGCAGCCTCCAAATCTTGGGTCATTGAAGACAATTCCGCATCTTTTGTTTGATCTACTTGATCTGTTAGATCTGTTAGATCTTCCGTGTTATCATATGGACGAGTTAACCCGTGTAAGTCTTTCCACCTAACGTCCTTTGTCATGGACTGGTAAAAGGTCTCCTTCAAGTCCTCAACGGTCGGATCAGCTCTAATCCTTCCTTCCATGGGTTGATCACACGATTTTGTTGATGATCTACACCTTTGTTCAGGTATAGTGATATGGTTTCAGCAATTCCGGGGTGCGATTTCTCGATCGTTGGCAGACAGCACTGTACATACACATCCGCTAATTCTTCATCTGAGAAGGTACCTCGTTTCACCTGATTCGACTCGATAACCACTTCCTCCGCTTGAGCATCCCAGTACCCACTAAGAGCGATTTCTACCTCTCCCTGGTCGCTACTCAGATCCCAGAGGTTATTCAAAAATTTGGTTGCGGAACTTTCTCTGCCTCCTCGTGAGTGTCTTCCCGTCTTGATTCGGGTTGCAACTGTTGAGTTGGCTGTGATACTTTTCGTTCCACCACTTTTCTTGGTGCTCTCGGTCCATGTCCTTTCGGATATGTACCCATGGTATACCGTTTTCCAGTATTCGGATCCGTAATCGTAAGTTCCTGATCACCCGATCCAAAAGTCTGAATGACACTCTCAGTTAACACATCAAACGGACGTCCCAACAGTATTTCAAAGGGAGCCTTTTCTTGAACATGTAACTGTAAATACACTGTGACTGGTCCAAATCGAAAGGGCACATTTCGGGCTAAACCTTTGGTCCGCGCGATCCCGCCATGTACATTTTGCATCTGTATGGTGATTCCGGGATCCCAACCTAGACCTAAGCCTAACGCCACGCTCATATCGATTGCGACTATCTGTGATCCCGAGTCCAGGAGGTTCTCTACTTCGAGATCTTCCCGATCATTCACAACAGGCCACACTGCGCGGAGACCGTTGCCTATGGTGGCAACTATGGTCATATCTCGTCGTTCATCATTCTCGTCTACATCACTCAAGAATGATTCTACTGGATCTACTTGAACAAACGCTCCTGCTTTCATCCCATCCCGATCCTCAGATAATCTTTCAAAAGCCCAAGCTTCGGGTAATGCTAGATCATCCACGGAAATGACTTGTTCGTCTTCGGAATCATCATTTGAAAGTGTTTCCGTAGCTAGATCTTGCTGATCAGCCACGTTCAGCAGCATTTTCTTTCGATCTTGCGGAAGTACTCGCTTATTCCGTATCTTTCGTGCTACGATCTGCCTGATCTTCCCCGAAAGCTGTAAAGCTTCGGAAGAAGTCAATTCAATCGTCTTTCGCACTATCCGGTCAGCAAGCTCTTCCTCTAGACCAGGCGTAAACAGTTCATTCTGCAGCCTGTATTTTGGTGCCTTCGAAGATCCCTTAGATTCAGGTATCTTTTCCGGCTTTGGTTGATTTCGAGGGTGAGGTGTAACTTCCCTGGGCTGAACATCATCAAATGGTCTTCTCGGATTTTCCGTACGAGGAGGTGACGGATCGCGGAATCGTACTTGCTTCGATTTCCGTTGATCTGTCTGATCAGGCTCGCGTCCCGAGCCTAAAGCACTCTCATCCGTTAAATCGTCAATGGTCACTGACTGTATCCTTTCCAAAGCAGCTTCCCTCAGTGATTGAGAAGAATCGGGGTCTGATCCAGCAGATCTGTCATGATTAGGCGTAGAATTGTCCGGATTGGACTTCGGTTTTTCGGATGTTTTGTTTTTACTAGGGTTATTTCGATCTATGGGTATATGCACCCCGTCAAAGTGTTTATTCTTGACGGCAGGTATTGCTTTTGGTGAGTTAGGCTTTGGGGCACCCTCATGAGTTGTTGCCTGTTGCTGAGACCGCGTCCTTGGCCCAGAGGTCAACTCAATCATTGGATTCCTCAGTTTCCCGACTCGTTCGTGTACACCGTAGCCACACCATTGCTAGATCTCCCTTGCACCATCTCCGCCAGATTAGCAATGACCATCCAAGCTGGGGATCCGGCCAACTGTTCCGAGTAATCCTCATTGTCCGGGATCATCTCGTTCATCATCGTCGAAACCTCGGGCCATCCTTTGGCCTGACCATATTTCATGATCTTTTGGTATCTACTCTCACTTCCGAAGTTGTTCGGTAGCGGAGACCCATCCTTCAACTTAAGACGCTTTGGATCTTGCGGATCACGCATAATCCAACCTTTCCCTAAGAGTTCCAAGAACATTGGACAACTTTGCATCATATGGTTCGGTTCCCGACAAAGGAAACACAACATCTCAGACCTTTGACCTTGTGCATTATTCGGATTCGTGTTAATAATTCCGCGGGGAGGCCCACTGTTTCCGGGATTACCACTACCAGAAGCGACAGTATGGGGCTGCACCCGTTGCGTAGGTTGAACATTTCCGGTCTTGATGTTAGCCAGCATTTGAGCCAACGTCTCAAGTTCCTCTTTGTAGGTAGCCTTAAGTGCTCCCAAATCTTTGACCAACACACTGTACTGGTCCCGATTTGCAGCTAGTGCTCTTTCCGTTTCCTCGGAAGCTTCTCGTTTCACTTCAACGGGCTTAGCTGGAGACCGGAAGAAATGCGAGAGATCCGGTACTTCTTCTTTGATCACCGGAGGACCACCAATCGGAACGTATACGCCTCCTCTTGAATGGGTTTCCGCATTGAAGACCACACCATCCCGACTTGTTACCGTCCGGTACAACGATTCCAAGGGTGGGTGCCTCGCTACGGCCTCTGCTGCTTCCTTGTACTCTATGAACAGATATGGATCATCGACCCGACGTTTCTCTACGCGGAAAGCAGGTACCTGCTGTTGAACCTTACGGTTCACAGCTTTCCGTAACTCGTCATCGAATGCTGACAGGAAAAGAGACACCAATTCCGTGTTTCCTATCGCCGGAGGCGGTTTCAACAACTTATTGGCTTCTACCTCCATCAACAAACAATATCCGAGCAACCTATCTCCGTCCCGGACACCCAAAGGAGCATAGTTCTGTACGATCTGCAAGAGCGTATTCTTCGAACCCATTGGTCTCCCTAGAGATGCCGGGAATCTTTCACACAGGGAACGCAGGAAACAGTCCGCGTCTTCCCTTCCCTCCTGCGCGCCGGGAAGATGCTCGAGAGCCTGCTTGGTCTGAAGGGTCATCCAAGAAAAGATCTTTTGCATCTTCACCTTCTCGGAGGTAACTTCCGTAGCCTGGAACGTGTTCAAACAGAACCTCACCCACTCGGGGATCATGCTCGGATTGGCCAAGTCCAGGATCATAGCAGTTTTGTGCGTAAGCGGAAACTTGGTATTGTTATACTCTGCTTGTTCCGCGGGAGTCAGTTCAGGAGGACCAAGCATCCTTATGATGTCGAGTTGATCCTCCGGTCGTTTTTGTTGGGCAGCCGGGTTTGCTGGTGCGTTAGCATTCGCTCCCGCGGCTCCCTGATCATTTCCGTTATGTACTTCGGACATATTGTTGGGTAAAAACAGTCGTATCAAATCAAATGGTTCGGGTTGTAATGTAGGATCTGAACTAGATTGCGGATCTGGTCCAACAGTAGCTGCCTTTTGTCTACCGTTTCCTGGCACTACGTTAGATCTCTTCGTTACTGGTTGTTCCGAAGATGGTCTAGCAGCTCTCCCGTTATCTGGATTGCTTGTACTCGCTCTTCCGAGGTTTCTCGGATCGTAAACAGGTACAGAGGGTTTCCTTGTTGCGCGCTTTCGCTGATCTGAAGCTTGTATCGCTGGATCAAAGAAATCTGCTGAGCCCGCGTTCTTCGAAGTCCGAGTAGCTCTTGGAGCTATTTTTAATGATCAAATAAATTCGATCAAAGGCAGTAGTTTTGAGAAATCAAGAAGATCTCTCGAGTTCGACCAAAATATAGATTCCACCCCTCGCGGTGGGCTCCAGATAACGAGGTATAAAGTCTGTTCTTAGTATAATGCCTTATGACAGGTCACTTAGCACGAACACAGAGTACGACTTCACGGATTCGTCAATCAAATTGTATTTATAGCGAGGTGTGGGGCGTTGTCAGAGATTCCGCACTATCTTATATCTCAGGTCGAACGCAGTCTTGTAAGATCTTTTAGATCAGCAATACTGGTCAGCAGAACGAAGTGACACGGATATACCAGTCGTAAGATCTGGACTAAGGGGTTTGTTTTGAGTGGCTTCCACTCGGATAAGGGTTTTTAGGCTCGGAAAGCAACGGGGTACCAGACGTTATGGTAGACCAATCGATTCCGCTCCCGGGTGAAGCAGTACTGATCACTATTCTCAGTAAAACCTCGAAGATCACGCAGATCACCAATCACTACGTGTCAACTTGAACAGAGCCACCAAAACTCTGCACGTTCACTCGGCACAACCTGAGACCAAGTCCTCTGTATCTCCGGAACGGAGTCTACCTTCAACTAGCAAGTGACAGACACCAAGTCAAACCACTCAAAAGTCGGGCTTATCGCGATGAAGTAACACACTTAATCTGCAAGGTCCGGTACGGCTTAGAAGCCTTTACTCCCACGTATGGATGAAAAGGATTACCAGTTCAGAGAGATCTGGGCGCGAAACTTATTTCATTTGTGCGGATACAGGTCTTTAAGTACACTACGAAAAGTCCGATACCCGTATTTGTCCTTGATCTAGTAGATCTAGCTATTTCTACGGACGGAGTCCGATAATATACACGTAAATAGTAAAATATGACTGAAACGATACAAACACGCAAGGAAATAGTAAGGAAAACCGAGAAAAATATGAAACTTGTCCGTATTTCGTCGTACTTTCGCCAGATCTAGAAGACCAAGCAAGTTCCGACCATCGTCTGTGCGGCATCCACATGCTAGGGTGCCTAACTCGTCAGAGTGGCTCCTGCCTGTGTTGCTCAAGTGTTTCCGACGAATTTGCTTCCGCGGAATAGTAGTGGTCTCCCCGAGTTAATGGGATAGACTCGTAACAGTGGTTGATCTCGCGGATCAGGTAGGTCTGGTCCGTAGCTTTCGAACGGTATGCATATAGCCTGGTGGTCTGAAGCGGACAACGAAGATAAATGCTTCAGAAGTGTTTTCCGTAGGTTTCCGCGCATTTCCGTGAGTGCTGGTCAAAGCTGTACATAGCATACGCTATATCCCAGTTTAGAACTTGAACATATGCGTGTTTCCGTCGCGGGTTCACCCGTACTGCCACGGAAATGCTCGATCGTCATGTTTCCGACGGTTTCCGCTACTTTGCGTAGGGTTTCCGTGTGGTAACTCGTCCGGATAGGCTCTCATCGTGTCTGATCTGCTAGATCAAGTGAAATTTCCGTCATCACAGCCAAGTACCAAACTCAGTTGTGCCGATCCGGCAGATCTTGATACTAAGTCGTTATTCCCTTGGTGTGCTCGTACCAGTAGTCCGCATTCTTGAAGGATCCCCGACCAAGGGTGCGAGCAATAGCTCTAAGTGGATATTCATGGCTGATCCTGCCAAAGGATCTGTATCCTAGCTTATACTGATACAAGTTTGACTGCTAGTTCGGGCTCACTACAGTCCTTATTGATACTATGCAACGGTCTAAGTGGATCTTTTTGATCATTGCACGCCTGCGCGGAAAAACCGCGCAACATCGTGCCCTTCTAGGAAATTTTATATTGATTATAAATATAGATGTCATAATATTGGTTTAGTAATCTACCAGGCATTCTTCCGCCTTCTTCCGCGGAGTCTCTCCAGGGACCAGCATAAACAGTTCACCTTCCTTGTTTCCACTGCTTGCTGGTGGTGGCAACTACTTGATTGCGGTTTCGCTCGCACCTTCTCCTCTATCTCATCTCTCTCAAACTTGACAAACCTCACCGGCTTGATGCGGCTGAGAAATTCACAAATTTATTCAAAAGTCTCTCTTTCTGGAACAACTCCTTCATTCAGACGACGGACATGTTCTATCAATTAGGCTATCCATGGCTGTCACCGAATGGTACACAATTCAAGCTCGAGTCTCGACTGTCCACGCTGTTCAAGCAGTTCCAGTGGAAATCCTAGGTCTTGTACTCCGACAATCCACACCCCACGACCTCCACCACCACCCACATATGGTTGTAGTAGACCAACCGGAAGAGTCCAAATCTAAACCTGTCTGCTACCTCTAGCTCGGCATCAAACCCCACGAAGTAAACTGACTCCATTGACCCGCGACTCTAAGATTTTTCATGTTCTTCGAATATCTTTGAATATCTTTGAACATCTTTGAACATCTTTGAAAGATATTTGAGCTTCTCTGAAGAATTTGAGTGTTTTTAAAAATTTGAAATTTGAGATATTGAATATGAAATAAAATACTATTGCATTATAACATCTAGAAGATAGTATAGTGTAGTAATACAGTGTAGATATCAGTTAAAATATTACAACTCATAGTTGTCAATAATATAGGTGGTCACATGACCTGCCACCATAGACTGTGTACAATCAAAAAGAACTTCACCAGGTCAAAATCTGAATATAGCTATAATAACATATACTATATATATTGTTATTTATTATATTTATTAACATTACACATATATCATAGTTGTAATGATATATTATGATACATATAATCAGAATGTGTTCCAAAATTAATAGTTATCAAGTTCAAATACAGTATATCATAATATATGAGTGTTAGTAGATACAGTCAATATAAGAGTGATAGATAGAGTATCATATGATGAAGTAAAAGTGATTGAATAACTTTTTGAATCATTTGAACTCATAAAAGAGCTTGGGAAAATCTTTGAAAGATATCTAAATATCTCTCAAAGACTTTCAGAGGTTCTCAGAGATATTCAAAGATTTATAAAGATATTCAAAGATTTCTAAAGATATTCAAAGATTTTTAAAGATATCCAAAGATATTCAGAGATTTTAAAAGAGATCCAAGGAACTCCAAAGGCTTTAGGTTTTGGGGGGTGTCTCAGAAGACACCAAAGACACCAAAGATTCTAGAGACCCCAGGCAGCCTGAAGTTCTTTGAGATCCATGTTGGGTAGCCCTGAGCACAGAACATTTTTGCTGATGTATGTAATTTCAAAGACGTAGGAAATGCCAGCTTATGTCAAGGAAATATGAATATTGACCGCGGTGTAACCAACTCTCATGTTTCGCTGACGATTGCAACTTCAAGAATCAAATGGTACGATCACCACCAATTCGGAGTCCGAGCAGTACCCTTCTGCCACGACCGAGTCACTTAATCCCTTCCTTCCGACACTTCCGAGCTCCGAGCTCATATCCGAAATCTTCACCTTCGCCACTACGGACTATCTACGCAGAGTTGAACTCTGCTCTACTCTGCTCCGACTCTGTTCACGGACGCCGACTTTACTTTGTACCTGTTATGATGGACTCTCGATACTTAAAGCTACCTATTGCGTGTTGTACGGGGACTTTCTTCCCCTCTTCGAATCTTTGAATCACACAACTTACTCTTGTCATTCGCGGGTTCTTAAGAGATCTGAAGCTAAGTTTTTGAAACCGATAACATTCGTGTCTCGATACCCTTAGTACGCTAAGCTATCGTGACATCTTCCCGTACTTTTGCTGCAGTCTGGAACTTCATTCGAGATGGAAGAATCATTCAAGTGATTGCGGTTTAGGTTTCTGTGATTGAAACCATCCTAGCTTTCCACTCAAGTTCATTGGCATCTATGCCATCCTACTAGGCCCCCAGAAGCTCCTGCAGAACCCCACCCGCTCAATGGGGTCCAAAGTACGCTACATTTCGAGCCTAAAGTACGCTTATTCGGACAGGGAATTGTCACGTGAGAGCAAAATTTTTTCCCAGAATCTCAAAAAATCTCCCAAGTGGCTCCCAGCAACAGTTTACCTGTGTATTTAAGGCTAGATTGAGTACAGACTGATCTGTTTTGGATATTCTTTGGCTGAGGTCACAATTTGTGAATAGAAGTTCAAAATTTCTTCTTCAGCTGCCAAAGTACGCTATAACCGGACAGGGCCCGGAGCTTTGAGGCCTAAAGTACGCTAATTTTGCCTCTTTTCGGACAGGGAAATCGCCAAAATCGGCCCCAAAAGTACGCTAATTCGGGCGAGGTTTGGCAGGAGCTTCTGGGGGCCTACTGTTTCTGACCATAATGTTCCTCAGCATGTGACATACCATCACAGATGGGTTGGCAATAAAGCTTGCCTGAAGTGGGAGCTGGAAGGTCATGCGAAACATCCACAACTAGACATGATTGAGGCTAATTCATGGAATATTTGTTACCGGTTGTCACATGCATCAATCAAGAGTCATTCCTCTTTCAACCTCAACCATCACATCAAGGCATCGTCGTTGCATGACAAGAGTGTAGCCACCTTTGTTGTTATCATGATTTACTGACTAGCGCAGATTCTGGAAAAACACTGAGGTATGCAACTGTTCTCTGCTTGTTCAATGTCAGTCTCATTTGGTGTTTGCTTAAGCATTGATCAGGCAATTTTCAAGAGAGGTCAATTTGCCCAGCCTCATCGTACTTTGAAGGGGAGGGTTCGCTAAAGCAGTGAAAATCATACAAGGTATAATGAAAACTAGTACCGATTACCAACTAGTACTACTGCCTACTAAGTTATGCGACAACTGGTATGATTACAGCAAAACTGTTCGGAGATTTCCATTGTTCTTGTCGGACGTATACCACGACCACGGTTGATTGAGATTGGTATGACTTAACATATGTTCGTGAAACCATATTGATACTTCATCAGTAAATTGAGGAGGAGCCCGGCATGGAATATAACATTATACCTTCCATTGTACTCACACAACATACAGACAATATCCATATAATATGATGAGGTGAATTGGAATGGAATATCTTGGCATATCTCCGGCTAGCAACACCTCTGTCAAGGTCGATTATTATCATGCGACGAAATATCACCCTAAACGTACAATGAAGCATAATATCTCCTACATTCGACAACTAGATATCAGTAAGATTTGAAACCATGATTCAATGTAATGCCTGACCTATCATTTTCCTCAGATGCTGACTAGCTGGAATTCCTTCGTCAAGGTCTAATTAGGTATGAAATTGTGAGATTTTGACAAGCCAAGTAATTATGCCAACATGTTGTTGGAGAAAGCCAGACTTACAAAGTAATCGTGCATGGTGATGATGCATTTCATTCCTGGATCTTTTTGGATAGGCATGCGACTTTCAAGTCAAGAATAGTAGGTGGGGTAACCAATTGTCATTATAACTCAGAAGATATTATGTCTGTGATATGCTATATGAAAGGAGCGAAAATATGACAGATTAAAATGGATGATACGTATAACAGATAAATCATGAATTATGGTCAGATTCTCCTCGCTCGATGCCTCGATTCAACCTCGCGGCGGCCTGTGCTCATGCCATCGACGTTGTGGTTCCAGCTTGGACATTTGCTTGTGCCTTAGCAGCGCACTGAGAATTGAGTTTCTTGCTGAACGAGACTGCACATGCGGCGGCTGCAGCGGCGCTCTGCTGCTGGGGAAAAACATGCCTGAAGCAAACAAGATCAGAAAATCAGAACAGACGGAGAATAATCAACAATAACGCACCGGTTCCACCAGGCAATAATCTCTTGTGTATGATTAGCGGCTGGTGTTCCAGGTGCAGCATCAGCGAAATAGTCAACAATGGTGTCGTAGAGCGTAATGTAGTTGAACCCGTTGTAATTCACATCCCATGACTGAGCATCGGTAAGACCAAAGTGATACTAAAACAGCATCAATGCCTGGGATAAGGTATCCAGAGGAGGTCCACGCACCATTGTAGCCACATATGCAATAAGAGGAGGCGTGACTGCTGTGATACCGAGAAGCTGAGCGACATTCTGCTTTGTCGGCACCTTTGAAATTTTGGCAGCGGGAATCTGGTTCGCAGCATTGACATCATATTTTTCAGCTGAAGGACTCGACGTGAATATGACTTTTGCAATCTAAGATTGACAGTATGAGTATGAGCGTCGAGCGATACCTTATGATCAATGCGAGGATAGGTACAAACCTTGATGAGCTCTCCTGACTTCAAGAATCCTTTCTCCAGGTCTTCAGGATCACCTCGAAGGTCAGCGTAGAGTCCATGGAACAGAATTGTAGCATTTGTAGGGAAGTTAGGGTCACGAGCGCGGATCTTGTCTCTCACTCTGGGAGGTGGTCAAATTCTGGGCAATCGACAAATGTGACTGTGTATCACTTACTTGGGATCACGGAAATCGAAGTCTATTGGGCAGAGACGAAGACCTGTTGCATCATGTTGGAAGCCTCGATTGGATTTGTTGTTGGCCTCGAGCAGAGGGGATGGTGTTGGCTGTGTACTGTTGATGATGCTCGCAAGAGTGGATTTGACTTTCGAAATGTCATCGCCACGTGCAACGCTTGAACTCTTTTCGAGCTGTACAGTGTACACAAGAGTAAATATCTGTTTCGGTTTGCATGCACATACGTACCGAACTGAGGTATTTATTCTGTTCAGCATCGCTCGCCGTACTGAGCACTTCCTTGAACCCAGGTATCAAGCGACAGACATCCTTATACGCCTGGAACAACCGGTCCTGACTGGGAAACAAGTAGGTAAGCTCACACTTCGGAGCATAACAAAACACGAACCTCTTTTTCAGATTGTTGCGGGCTTCGAGCTCATTTTCTGTAAGTAGCTCTTCATCTTCATCTTCGGAGTCCGAGCTCAACTTTTCTCTCTCTCAACGGTCAGATTCGGTCACTAATGCTAGAAGAGAATGCATCGTTGCAACTTTCTTGATTCCACGAGCACGAAGAGTGGCAAATCCGCTATCGTAACCATGCGCACTACGTTAAACCCATTCCGTCTTTGGAGACTGTATCTGCATCGCCCATCATATGATCCTGACTCTGTTATTCCCCTTGAAGAACTTGCAAATTCACGAGAAAGCCAGCTCCGCCGAGAGGTGCACGAGCAGAACTCGGTGGATTCCTTTGCATCAAATGATCCTCCATGGCCATTTCCCAACATGAGCACCTGGAGGATTATGCAGTGGTTGAACACAGGTACCAACCTCAAATCCGAGGAGGAGGCAAATCGCCTTGTAAAGGATGTCTTGCTTCAACCGGATTTTGTGCCGAGTGATCTTTCTGGCTTTAGCGCGCAACGCGAAAACAAACGTGTCGATACGGCTGCTTCCACGACTCCTCTCGATGGGTTCCGCCAAACTACTGTCGACATCGAGGTTCCGTCTGGACGGAAAAATGATCCTGCTGGAACTTTTGCGGTTCCTGGCCTATATTACCGCGACCTTCTCTCAGTGATCAAAGAAGCATTCGCTCATCCTCTGGCTTTGAAGTATCATCTCTCACCTTTCCGTCTTTTTCATCAGCCATCTGGATCGGAAGAAGCGCACCGTGTTCATGGAGAGTTGTACAACTCGGATGTTTTCATTGAAGAACATGACAAGATTCAACGGATATCCCTCCCAGATGATCCCGACTGCAAACAAGAACGTGTGGTTGCTGCTCTCATGTTCTGGTCAGATGGAACACACCTTGCCCAATTTGGGAATGCAAAACTCTGGCCGATATACATGATGTTGGGAAATCTCTCAAAGTATATCCGGTGTCAGCCTAATTCGCAAGCCTGCCATCACCTTGCATACATACCCTCAGTGAGTCAATTACAATTTTCACTGGTATATATCTCAACCAACGCACAGCTCCCTGATTCCTTCGAAGACTGGGCGAAAACCTTTTGCGAGAAATGGTCATCCAAATCGCAAAAGGCAGACATCTTGACCCACTGTCGTCGGGAGCTAATGCACGCGGTATGGAGATATCTTCTTAACGATGACTTCATTCATGCATACAAGTATGGGATTGTTATTGTGTGTGCTGATGGGGTAAAACGTCGAATCTTTCCTCGCATTTTCACTTACTCAGCGGACTATCCTGAAAAGTATGTATCCTTGACATTACTTGTCACTGTTCTACTCATATAATATATCATACAGGGTTTTGCTTGCCACCATTCGGGATAAGGGATTATGCCCGTGCCCCCGATGCTTCATACCGAAGTCTCACCTCAATCGGCTCGGTGTAGATTTACGATTTCGCATCTCACAAACTCGGACCTTCCTGATCAACAAAGTCAATCAGGCACGAAGACTCATTTATACTGCTGGAGCAGCGATTGGTGGCAAATATGTTCAAGACCTACTCAAAGAGAGTTCATCTGTTCCTACACTGGTAAGTGGATACCGAACATGATTCTGCCGCTTTGTACTCCACAATTGACAAAGAATGCTTTCGTTGATCGCCTTGGATCGGGCTTCAATGTTTCGCAGATGCTTGTTGTGGACCTCATGCATGAATTTGAACTCGGAGTGTGGAAAATGCTCTTTGTTCATGCTATCCGTCTTCTTCATGCTTTACCCGATGGCGCTGAAAAGATAGAATCACTCGATGAAAGGTATGCCTGTTTTCTACATCAATGAGTAAAGCTTGACCAATTTTGTAGATTTCGAAATACGCCAACATTCGGAGACTCGACTATCAGACGTTTTTCTGCCAATTCATCTGAAATGAAGAAGATGGCAGCCCGAGATTTTGAGGATCTACTTCAGGTGAGCTACTACGTCCATATGATATCCATTCCTTTCACTGTAGTACTCATAGTGTTCGATTCCGGCATTCGAGGGATTATTCCCTGGAGACCACAATGCCCGGTTCATGAAGCTCTTGTATCGGAGTGCAGAGTGGCATGCACTTGCGAAGCTCCGTATGCACAGTGACCCTACCTTGGATCGGCTCGACAAACTCACTATCGAGTTTGGGCGTTTGATGCGAGAATTCTGTGAAGTGACCCGTGTCGATTTCAACACACTCGAACTTCCGCGCGAAGTCCAGGCTCGTATTCGACGTCAAGCTGATAGTCCTAATCAAGCATCTTCAACATCGACACGGAAGTCAAGATTTCTAAATCTCCTGACATACAAGTTCCACGCTCTCGGCGACTATGTTAAAACTATCCGGCTGTTCGGGACCACTGATTCTTACTCTACCCAAATAGTGCGTCGTGGTTCACATACTGACCTCTCAGTTCTTGATATCTATTAACAGGGCGAGCTTGCTCACCGCTTGGTGAAGAAATTCTATGCCCTCACGAACAAACGTCAGGCAGCTTCTCAAATTGGGAAGCGATATCGTCGTGAAAGGATTCTGAATCAAGGCAAACTTCGCAGACGCTCAAAGTCTGAATCTGCGGTGCACAATCACAGGAAATCTTCTACCTCCTATTCACATGCACACCAGGTTGCCTTTTCTGCAAGCCAATCACTGGATGAACGTATACTCGAAGCTCATCATCAGGTGTCAATTACTCGCAATCACCCAATCTGCATGACCCAGTTTCTCCAAGAGTCACCATTCGATCCTGCGAAGAAGGTATGTAGAAAAACCAATGATGTCGTTGATGTACTCATTGCTTCTGATAGAACTTCTTTCCGAAACTTCAGGATCATCTTCTCAGTCGGATTTTGGGCCGCCAGTTCGATGGCAATGACCGAGAAGAGTTAGGCTTCACAGACGAAGACCGAAACACTGTACGCTTGGTCAATGGGAAGATGTACGCCGCGAAAACCCTGCGCATCAACTACACCACATACGATATTCGGCGGGACTCTGACAAGATCAATCCACGTACTGATCACTGCATGGTCATGGTTCGTTCACCGGAGACCGCCCCAGGTGTTCACCCATACTGGTATGCTCAAGTTCTTGGTATCTTCCATGCCCAAGTCCTTCATGTCGACCATCGAAAAAGTCACTGCTCATCACAACCACAGCATATGGAGTTCCTTTGGGTTCGCTGGTTTGGGTCGGAGCCAGGATACCGCTCAGGTTCTAGGAATGCCAAACTTCCGAAGATTGGTTTCGTTCCCGAGAGTGATGACATGGCGTTTGGTTTTCTTGATCCATCTGTCCTAATTCGGGCATGTCATCTCATACCAGCTTTCGTCGGTGACAAAACAACAGATCTTTTGGACTTCTCAAATTCGGCAGGACGGAAAGTAGGATCTGACTCTGACTGGCTGAACTATTATGTGAACATGTATGTGGTCAATTGTTTTGCCATACATTACTCTAAGATTGAAGTTGACAGCTTTGTGGACCGTGATATGTTCATGCGTTACTTCCCTGGAGGTGGCATCGGTCATTCTTTTATACCAGTTGATGACGAAACGGATGAAACACAAGAAGCAGGTGTTGCGGATGATGGTTTAGATGATACCCAAAGACATTGTCCGCTGGACTATCAGTCTTTACTCGACCCTCCAACCGAATTTCTAGATGATTCAGACGAAGGTGAAGACAAGGGAGATACTCATAGCAATAGCAGTGACTGGAATAGCAGTGGTGAATCTGACATTGACAATGACTGCGACAGCTCGGACTCATTGGGTGCGGATGATGGTGAAGGCACAGACGTGGATGATAGTGGATATGCAACAGCGTAATGCGTAGTAGAATTCCAATAAAAATATGTTCCGCTACTACTATCGCCTGACGCAGAATCATTGAGTGCCGGTGGTAGGAGGGAACTTCGCGGCACTGTCAAGAATAGCCTTGGTTATTTCACCAGCCCGTTGCCAATTACTCTGTTGCTCCCGGAGAGCCCTCACTTCAGCCTTCAGTTCCGCCTCACGATTTGCACCATCCTCCAAATGACCCATTAACTTAGCCTCTCGATCGGCACCATCCCGCAAATATCCCTTCAACCGTTGAATTTTTTTCTTCGAAATGTTGAGATTGTTGTCCCGCTTCTGAACTTTGAGTGCGAGGTGGAGCGCAACATCAGCGACAGTCTCAAGAGATTGTGGCGCAAGAGTGGTCTCAGCATCTTGTTGACTCGCATTCTTGGTATATCGTCGTGGCTCTCCATCACTGCTGAAACCAACGCCAGCTCTGATGATCAAATCATAGTCAGTCGTCTGTACTAACCACAGACCCGAAGTATTCACGCACCGTTCAAGCAATTCGGGGGTTCTTGGAGAGTAGCCAGAACAATCGTCTTCAGTATCGGAAGTATTCACGCTATTGGCTCTGAGGGAATCACATTGCACAGAGAATAAGTAAACTTGGGCTACTTGGCAGGAATAAGTCTTGCAACACGTACAGCTTTTTGAGGTTGGTGTCAATGCACATGAGCGGTTTGGCCCTCTTGCGTGGCGTGACAGGATGCATATCAGAGGCAATTCTCTTGCTCTGAGGCGAGGATGTAGATGGTGACAAGGTCATGAAAGTAAGAGGCAGCGATGCAGTGGTTGCTAGACTACTGTGACCATATTTGACGCCAGGTTTGTTGGATGAGCAGAAGCAAGAATAGCATCGATGATCATGCATGCGAATTTAGGAAACCCATCTCAATACATGATATCTGCCACTCATAATTGTTAGAGAATGAACATTGAATGATAACCGTATAACATACTGATTGCTGGATTACAATCCATTTGGATACCATCTCACACTTATTTGACATTGACTACTCGAAGTAATATGAGTCTATGATGGCAACTCAATGTTATCCAGGTCCTTTATTCTATAAGTATTATCATGTATGATATTCCAATGTATTCGACTCGAATCATGATACGTATGATCCTTTGGAGCCATGCGATGGCATGTTTTCCCCACTTTACTGATGTTGCATTTCTATACCTTGTTCAGGTTACGACCTGTTTGAGTAAAAAGGGAAAGGAAGACATCATTATATTTGATTCTCTTGAAAATATATTCTGGAACTCATCCGGTGAATGTTTGCCTTTACAACGACACCCTTGAGAAACTTTCGAGACAAGGAATAGAAATTTGCTTCACTTGGAGCGTAAAACATCAATAGGTGTCCTGTTTATCAGCCACAATGTGAATGTACCATAACTACTATGTATTCCCATCCAATGCAAATTATTCTTACCTCCTCTCCAAATTTCCAGTGTGAAAGAGTCGGAGACTGTCGCGCAAGCGCGGCGCTACCGGTGCCCGTACAGGCCTGTACAGGCCCGTACTAGTGCATTATAAATTCACTCGATATTCCCTTGTCTTTCTCAGCTCCCGGTTAGCCTACTTCGTACTCCTTTGCTGGTCAAAGACGCGACTTTCATCCTCGACAAAAAAATCTCACTATCACACACCCAAAGATGGTCTTACTATTTGCACTTTCCTGTCATTGCCGTTCTGGCATCAATTCCAAAAACTCTTTCGCTATCCTCCTCATCCTTGGGCTGGTTTCGCTTGCATGTGCTAGCCCTATCAAAGCTCGTGGCAACACAGAAGTTGTAAGTCGTGCATAGTTCGAGTTCAATTCTAGAATTAGCGTTCAATGCTCACTGATCTCATTGTAGAATCCATCTCAACAAAAGAGTGCTGCGAGTGCATCTCATGGGGAAGGACAATTGTCCGTATTAACCTTTCCATACAGAATCATTTATGAGTCGGTTAAGGAAGAGGACACTATGATCTACTCCGACGAGTCAGCAGTGGTATCCAAATTCTTCGCGTTGGCAGAGATGCCCATGCCCCCAACCCTAGATGAGCGCTCTGTTCCAAAACGGCGTAAAGGCTACGGAATCGGTGTTGCGCGGTTTTTCCGCGCAGGCGTGCAATGATCAAAAAGATCAACTTAGACCGTTGCATAGTATCAATAAGGACTGTAGTGAGCCCGAACTAGCAGTCAAACTTGTATCAGTATAAGCTAGGATACAGATCCTTTGGCAGGATCAGCCATGAATATCCACTTAGAGCTATTGCTCGCACCCTTGGTCGGGGATCCTTCAAGAATGCTGACTACTGGTACGAGCACACCAAGGGAATATCGACTTAGTATCAAGATCTGCCGGATCGGCACAACTGAGTTTGGTACTTGGCTGTGATGACGGAAATTTCACTTGATCTAGCAGATCAGACACGATGAGAGCATATCCGGACGAGTTACCACACGGAAACCCTACGCAAAGTAGCGGAAACCGTCGGAAACATGATGATCTAGTATTTCCGTGGCAGTACGGGTGAAACCCGCAGCGGAAACACGCATACGTTCAAGTTCTAAACTGGGATATAGCGTATGCTATGTACAGCTTTGACCAGCACTCACGGAAACGCGCGGAAACCTACGGAAAACACTTCTGAAGCATTTATCTTCGTTGTCCGCTCCAGAACACCAGGCTATATGCATACCGTTCGAAAGCTACGGACCAGACCTACTTGATCCGCGAGATCAACCACTGTTACGAGTCTATCTCATTAACTTGGGGAGACCACTACTATTCCGCGGAAGCAAATTCGTCGGAAACACTTGAGCACCACGGGCAGGAGCCACTCTGACGAGTTAGGCACCCTAGCATGTGGATGCCGCACAGACCATGGTCGGAACTTGCTTGGTCTTCTAGATCTGGCGAAAGTACGACGAACTACGGACAAGTTTCATATTTTTCTCGGTTTTCCTTACTATTTCCTTGCGTGTTTGTATCGTTTCAGTCATATTTTACTATTTAAGTGTATATTATCGGACTCCGTCCGTAGAAATAGCTAGATCTACTAGATCAAGGACAAATACGGGTATTGGACTTTTCGTAGTGTACTTAAAGACCTGTATCCGCACAAATGAAACAAGTTTCGCGCCCAGATCTCTCTGAACTGGTAATCCTTTTCATCCATACGTGGGAGTAAAGGCTTCTAAGCCGTACCGGACCTTGCAGATTAAGTGTGTTACTTCATCGCGATAAGCCCGACTTTTGAGTGGTTTGACTTGGTGTCTGTCACTTGCTAGTTGAAGGTAGACTCCGTTCCGGAGATACAGAGGACTTGGTCTCAGGTTGTGCCGAGTGAACGTGCAGAGTTTTGGTGGCTCTGTTCAAGTTGACACGTAGTGATTGGTGATCTGCGTGATCTTCGAGGTTTTACTGAGAATAGTGATCAGTACTGCTTCACCCGGGAGCGGAATCGATTGGTCTGCCATAAAGTCTGGTACCCCGTTGCTTTCCGAGCCTAAAAACCCTTATCCGAGTGGAAGCCACTCACAACAAACCCCTTAGTCCAGATCTTACGACTGGTATATCCGTGTCATTTCGTTCTGCTGACCAGTATTGCTGATCTAAAAGATCTTACAAGACTGCGTTCGACTTGAGATATAAGATAGTGCGGAATCTCTGACAACGCCCCACACCTCGCTATAAATACAATTTGATTGACGAATCCGTGAAGTCGTACTCTGTGTTCGTGCTAAGTGACCTGTCATAAGGCATTATACTAAGAACCGACTTTATACCTCGTTATCTGGAGCCCACCGCGAGGGGTGGAATCTATATTTTGGTCGAACTCGAGAGATCTTCTTGATTTCTCAAAACTACTGCCTTTGATCGAATTTATTTGATCATTAAAAATAGCTCCAAGAGCTACTCGGACTTCGAAGAACGCGGGCTCAGCAGATTTCTTTGATCCAGCGATACAAGCTTCAGATCAGCGAAAGCGCGCAGCAAAGAAACCCTCTGTACCTGTTTACGATCCGAGAAACCTCGGAAGAGCGAGTACAAGCAATCCAGATAACGGGAGAGCTCCTAGACCATCTTCGGAACAACCAGTAACGAAGAGATCTAACGTAGTGCCAGGAAACGGTAGACAAAAGGCAGCTACTGTTGGACCAGATCCGCAATCTAGTTCAGATCCTACATTACAACCCGAACCATTTGATTTGATACGACTGTTTTTACCCAACAATATGTCCGAAGTACATAACGGAAATGATCAGGGAGCCGCGGGAGCGAATGCTAACGCACCAGCAAACCCGGCTGCCCAACAAAAACGACCGGAGGATCAACTCGACATCATAAGGATGCTTGGTCCTCCTGAACTGACTCCTGCGGAACAAGCAGAGTATAACAATACCAAGTTTCCGCTTACGCACAAAACTGCTATGATCCTGGACTTGGCCAACCCGAGCATGATCCCCGAGTGGGTGAGGTTCTGTTTGAACACGTTCCAGGCTACGGAAGTTACCTCCGAGAAGGTGAAGATGCAAAAGATCTTTTCTTGGATGACCCTTCAGACCAAGCAGGCTCTCGAGCATCTTCCCGGCGCGCAGGAGGGAAGGGAAGACGCGGACTGTTTCCTGCGTTCCCTGTGTGAAAGATTCCCGGCATCCCTAGGGAGACCAATGGGTTCGAAGAATACGCTCTTGCAGATCGTACAGAACTATGCTCCTTTGGGTGTCCGAGACGGAGATAGGTTGCTCGGATATTGTTTGTTGATGGAGGTAGAAGCCAATAAGTTGTTGAAACCGCCTCCGGCGATAGGAAACACGGAATTGGTGTCTCTTTTCCTGTCAGCATTCGATGACGAGTTACGGAAAGCTGTGAATCGTAAGGTTCAACAGCAGGTACCTGCTTTCCGCGTAGAGAAACGTCGGGTCGATGATCCATATCTGTTCATAGAGTACAAGGAAGCAGCAGAGGCCGTAGCAAGGCACCCACCCTTGGAATCGTTGTACCGGACGGTAACAAGTCGGGATGGCGTGGTCTTCAATGCGGAAACCCACTCAAGAGGAGGTGTATACGTTCCGATTGGTGGTCCTCCGGTGATCAAAGAAGAAGTACCGGATCTCTCGCATTTCTTCCGGTCTCCAGCTAAGCCCGTTGAAGTGAAACGAGAGGCGTCCGAGGAAACGGAAAGAGCACTAGCTGCAAATAGGGACCAGTACAGTGTGTTGGTCAAAGATTTGGGAGCACTTAAGGCTACCTACAAAGAGGAACTTGAGACGTTGGCTCAAATGCTGGCTAACATCAAGACCGGAAATGTTCAGCCGGCGCAACGGGTGCAGCCTCATACTGTCGCTTCTGGTAGTAGTAATCCCGGAAACAGTGGGCCTCCCCGCGGAATCATTAACACGAATCCGAATAATGCACAAGGTCAAAGGTCTGAGATGTTGTGTTTCCTGTGTCGGGAACCGAACCATATGATGCAAAGTTGTCCAATGTTCTTGGAACTCTTAGGGAAAGGTTGGATTATGCGTGATCCGCAAGATCCAAAGCGTCTTAAGTTGAAGGATGGGTCTCCGCTACCGAACAACTTCGGAAGTGAGAGTAGATACCAAAAGATCATAAAATATGGTCAGGCCAAAGGATGGCCCGAGGTTTCGACGATGCTGAACGAGATGATCCCGGACAATGAGGATTACTCGGAACAGTTGGCCGGATCCCCAGCTTGGATGGTCATTGCCAATCTGGCGGAAATGGTGCAAGGGAGATCTAGCAATGGTGTGGCTACGGTGTACACGAACGAGTCGGGAAACTGAGGAATCCAATGATTGAGTTGACCTCTGGGCCAAGGACACGGTCTCAGCAACAGGCAACAACTCATGAGGGTGCCCCAAAGCCTAACTCACCAAAAGCAATACCTGCCGTCAAGAATAAACGCTTTGACGGGGTGCATATACCCATAGATCGAAATAACCCTAGTAAAAACAAAACATCCGAAAAACCGAAGTCCAATCCGGACAATTCTACGCCTAATCATGACAGATCTGCTGGATCAGACCCCGATTCTTCTCAATCACTGAGGGAAGCTGCTTTGGAAAGAATACAGTCAGTGACCATT
>JANVFP010000063.1:0-57440 GCA_027919835.1 Lentinula raphanica
TCAACCTTAGCAGATGTTGATCCTGGTACATGTGAATTAACTGCATTGATTTGACGCATGAGGTTGAGCACCTGAAGCTCCTCAGGAGAGTTGAATGTAGTGCTATCACCTGCAGCCATACGCTGCGAAACTGAATGGATAGTGTCCGGAGAAACCAAAGCAAATGTAGATGCGACATGGGAAAAGTTAGCGCGTTTGACTTTTAAGCTGGTGCGCAGCAGAGCCTCTCTCCGTTGGATGATGTTGAAGACTGTGAACATGAAGGAGTGATGCTCCTGGAAACGGTGATCCGCAAGGTTGAGGAAATGCTTGACCTGTCGTCTGAGAGAAACACGGTGTGATCGACGGTGGTTTTCAAACCCTCCCATGCCATATGGGAACAGTGTAGGATATATCATAGGGAACAACGCGGGGTTCATGAATTCATTTACAGGTTCCACATCATGCGGAAATTCAATAAAACCCCCATTTTTTTGTACATGTCGTATAGCAGCTGCACGCATTTGGCTTGAAGTCGCGGATCCATCGATGTCAGTGATTACAACTTTATCGAATGTCACAACAGGTTCATCTTTTCCGGTTGAAGCCTGGGGCGCATTCTCCATAGACAACGTTGGAGAATCTTCATGTGGTGAGTTTGTATCCTCATATGCATTATGAAGATCTGGTGTATAACCAGAAGTGACGCTGTCCAAAGCGGAATTAGGATGGACATGCTCAACATGTACAGGCAGAACATAGTCCTCAGGCAAAGTTTGTAACAACGCCGTGTTTATCTTGATATCTCGATATAGTGGATTATGAAGCTTCAGCCATTCAAGTGCCCTCTGTACACGACCTGGTCGCACCGCTAAAGGTTTGGCATGCTTCCGGAGCCATTCATTGGAAGGACGGCGGGAACCAACAAAAACGACACAAATTGGAGCAGCAAGTTCATCAAGATTTGGAGGGAGCACCGAAGCAACTTGGGACACTTTCTGCGGATAGATGATAATATTACCTTTAATACCCCGCTGTGTAGTCTCAGAAGGCAAGGTGCCGTGGCTTTCTTTGAGCTGAATAATCCAACATTTTGCACGACATCATGAAATCATTGCCTCTTCAACAATGGTGAGATTTTTCAGTTCTTCGGGAACAGGTCCAATGTACATATGGTTGGCCAAAGCAAGATGAGGTACATCTCCCTTTTTCAAAGCACGATTGCACCCTGTACACAGTCGCAGATGTGTAGAATCTCCTTCATACTCAATGCCAGTTGAATCTAACAGCACATCAGGATTGGACGGCAGAGCAGCATGAAAATTGAAACTGGTTTGAAGTTTCTCATCTACCCAATTGCTATCAACAACAAGACCGTCAGCCTTTTTAAGTCGAACATCGGGTCGGAGAAGGGGTGTCAGATTGACATCACCGACATCAACAGTAACTTGTTCACTCATAGGACAGCTTTCGCTACATGACGCACATGTGAAACTTGCCAGAGCAGCCGAAGACGTCTGTTGTCGGAAATCATTGAGCAGCTCAGTTTTAACGGCAGTTGGTACAAGCTCTGGCCAGTTCTGACGAATCTTTGTCAAATTTGACTGAAGTTCATTGAGCTTATCCTGTTCACACACATTCTGTAACAAATTTATATGACAACAAAGCAGACGCCGCAAATCTTTCAAACTATTATCTGAAGAATAATCAAGCCCAAGAATATCCAAAACATTTTGAAGTGGTTTCAAGGGCAACATCGTACACAGATGGTCAAGGATGATGACTGACTTGTCCAAATTATTGTCAGATGAACTGGTGCATTCCTCCACCACAACATCGCAGCCTGAGCGAGAAGATCCTGAAAGAGTTGTCATAGATTGCGAGGGTGGAACTTCGGCAAAACACTGACCGGCAACAAAATGTTGCATAATAGCAGACCGAATAGCTACCATTGTGTCTGTGAATGCATTGACCGTGATGGAATGTGAGCGTGCAATTTCTAACAGTATTGGCCGGTCCAAACGATTGAAAGATTTGAAAGTATCTGACATACTTCGCGCATGAACAGATATATCAATCTCAGTCCAAAGAAATGTACGTAGCGCAACATGAAGCTGGCGACGAAGACTCTGAGGACGGAAATCCTTTTGTATACCTAACGCACGTATCATCAGAAGCAGATTATCATTTGTAAGCGGAGCACTGTGCACAATAATTTCAGCAAGGCTTTCACCGAATGATTTCAAAGAATCAAAGCCTTTTGCAAACATAGCACAAGTATCTGTCTTTTTTTTTAAGCAGTCACCTACAAGGAGGTGATGCAACAAAGCAATCGACGACATTTTTAAATCATGATAATGACAGGTATTCAATCCATGCAGGGAGGCAACGTGCTTCAAAGTGTTTAGATTGTCCACAAAAGGTGAGGTACGAAGGCCAGTAGTAAATTGAACAGAAAACATATCTTTGAAGAGGTCGCGGCCAGACTTAGCGAGAGGTGAATGATATACAGTAGACGACGAAGGTCCAGCGTCCGCAGAAAGTGACAAAGACACCGACGAAGACACCGACGGCGACGATGACGATGACGATGACGATGGCGATGTACTATGAGTAGTTAGACCAGGTGGCCGAAACGTTGTCACAGGGAACGATGTCCACTCTGGGAGGAAACGAATGAGCGGAAGTCTTCTAACCAACGAACAATTGGTTACGCACCAGATGGTAAAGCGACTCTGCCAGGCAAAATATCCAAAACAGGTTGAACACCACCTGTTGTAAAATCAGAACGGGCACGAGCAAAATGTGAGGAAAAAAACCTACGACGCATTGTATCCAACGAAGGAGAGACAGCTCCAGGTGTGGATACTGAGGACGGACATGAAGAAAGAGGTGTGAATACTCCTGCAAAGGTAGAGAGTCCCATTCTTTCACACGCGTCGCGAAAATCAGACCCTAATATCACTACTGAAGGGTCTGATACATGCGAGGTGACAGTGAAAGGCAGCTTTGTTGAAAACGAATGTAAGGGATCCAGGCAGACTGAGACCATCAAGTCCAACTTCGAGGGAATATTTGAATAGCCGAGCAAATGGTGGGCGAAAGCGAGCGACAACAACGACGAAGGCAATCGGAAGTCGAATCGATATGAATCAACGCGCACATTCTGGACAAGAATACTCATCGTCGAATGGAAGAACAGAAAGTTGTGCAAACCCAACTCAGGTATTGAACGTGCAGTGCAAAACCGCGGGTTTATTAATAATACGGGAAGGAGCGGCACGACAATAGGATCAAATACGGTCCGATGCTCAAACGTTGTAAATCGCTCTCAAAAAATCGAGTTCTAAACCATAAAACCCTAACCCTAAAGGGTAGCGGGAATATACAGTTGAACTTGACGATGCTGTGGACGGAAAAAAGGATCTACTTCTTTACTTCCTTCTTGAAATCCTCCTTGGCTTGAGTAGCTCCAGCGGATGCCTGTACATTCAGTAAGACACAGCGATGATCCTTCGTAAGTAACTGATATTTATTTACCTGATTTGCCTTTTGCTTAGCCGCAGTCGCACTTTCCTGCGTCTTGCTCGCAGCGTTCCCTGTGAGGTAAAGTGATTCAGTATGATCGTCCAAAATAGTAAGCAGTTGAGCAACACACCAAGTGACTCTTTTGTGGATGCAGTGGCCTGTTCGCCTTTCTCAATAGCTGAGGCTAATCCCTTTCCTAATTTCTTGTTAACCTGAATATGCGAATACCACATCAGCGCTTCAATGTCGTTAAACCATTTGGTAGATCGCTAGGCACATTATCTGCAGCTTCCGACATTTTCTCTGTCACTGTCTTGGATGCAGCGGGTGACGCATGGAGCGCCCGAACGCTGGAGATTGCAGAGGCGCGAGAGACTGTTGAACGAAGTAGTAATGACATGGCAAGGGAGTATTGGAAGAGAACTTCCTAACGCTTGTGGGTTAAGTATTTCTTCGACAATGCCATGACGTCGTCTGCCTTGAAGTGGAACAAAGCGCGTCACGATGACATCGAGCAGAGGACTAACATTGTACATGTTCTCACGCCTGCTTTAGCAGTGTGGCGCAATTTGCATCGTTTGAACATTCGAATTTCGAAGGCTGGTAGAATTCAAGAAGTATGAGTACATTTGGAATTGGTATACAACAAATAGACAGGATGCAAGAAATGAAGGAATAAGTTGAGAACGATGAAGGATACATAGTACATAAGTACAGTAGTATATCGAGTCATAGAATAGTAAAATGAAATAAAGAGATATAATTCATGCACATACTTCCTGCGCCTCGATACAAGCATCAATCAGGCAAGCATAATTCTCTGTTGGAGTCACCTGGCTCATCCTTTGTGCGATAGTCTCAAGAATGGCTTTCTCACTGGACGAAAACCACTGTTAGCATCATCATCCGTAATAACTAGAAAGAATCAAAACGCACTCTAATTTTCCATAACAAACCTCGACCTCCCATCGAAGAGATCGTATCGAAGCAGGCCACCTCGAAAAGCTATCCGTGTCGAAGACAAACGAAACATAAGCCTTTGCTTTCTTGGTAGGAAACAGGACCATCGCGCGAGCCGAGAATTCCGAAAACGGTCTTCCTGGTATCTCCCGAGTTTCAATTTCGACAGGGTATTTCATGGAAAGCTGACGGATTTGAGCACGGATCTGAGTAGTTGAGGTCCAAAAGTCTGCTAGACGTTGAATAATCTGTAAGATCATTTATCGTTAGATTCTGGTAGTTTATCAAGCACGACAAACGATACTCACATGTCGTATGGTCGGAGCCTTGCTACCACGTATATACTCTTCTGCCGCAGACAAGAGAAACTGAGTCATAACCGGAAATTCGTCCTTGTATTTGCTACGGAGCTCTGGTATCCTCGAAATCCCAACCTGGTTCACGAGTGGGAGGTAATTTCGGCATGGGACGGTGATTTGGTATGCAGATGCATATGTATATTCAAAAATGCCGGGTTGGACGTTAGATATGTGGAACATATGAAGGTCTTCCAATGCTTGAAGCTCGTCTGGGGATGCCGTTAGAGTAGTTCGAGAAAGTTGAAGTTGAACGTACTTCGAAGACGGATAACCTCTACGCGAGTACTATTTGTCTGGATATGAAGAAGCCTATCAGCCTCAGCAATCGCAGACGTAGCTTCCTGCTTCTGCAGGGCCACGCTCTCCAGTCGCTCTTCTAGCCAGCGAAGTTGATCGTTCGCCTCTTTGACTTCTGCTCTCAAGGATTCCACTTCCACGCTGTGGACCCAGATGAGAAATGATCTTCACATGAAGGATCAGGAAGATACACACTTTTGTTCAGCGATTGAAGTTTTCAACTCATTTAGATAGTCTTGATCGCATTGCTCAATTTCCGCTACTTCCTTTTGTTCAGCTTCCAATTCCCGCACGAGTTCTTCGTACTCTTTTTCCAAGTCGGGAACAATCTCATCTGTTTTCATTTTAAGCTTCTCGAGGGCTTTTGCATCCTAAAATACGATTGATGAGTATCACGTCGTTTTCTTCCATGAAAAAGAACACCTCACGTTCTCCAAATTGGTAAGAGCTTTCTGTACACCATATTTCAGGCTATCGAGCCATTGCAATTTCCAACCATACCAGTCCGATTTTGCCTGAAGCCGGACATTCGTCTTGATCAACTTCAATTGCCGCTATATAAACCACTTGTTAGCATCATCTCCTTTGCATGTTAAATCTTGACTCACAGCCAGATCAGACTGACCCTCCTGATCCGCACGAAGATATTCCGCAAACAGCAATGGTGTGACCTTCGAAGCCTCTTCTTCAGCTTGCGCGAATCCTATTTTGCTCTGATCAATCCATTCCTGAAGATCTCGAGCAACTCGGGAATACAACGAGAGCTGGGGTACGTCAATGGCCATGGCCACCGCATATTCCGCAAGCGGTATCTCTGAAGGGTTCCGAGGCTGACGAGATGGTATCTGAGAAGCATATGTTGAACGACGCGGAGCACTCAGCTCCATGAATTTGATTCCAGTCATTTCCAAGAACTGTTCAATGGAGATCATGGGCTGTAAAATTTTCTCGTCATCAGAGCGGAAGGTAACAGAGGCAGATAGGATGGCTTACTACTTCATCCACTTCATATCCATCTTCAGGAACCCCGTCTCTCCATTTCTCAGTCGCTGCTACATCCATTCCCGATGGGCCGTTGTTACTGGCCACAGTGTACTCTTCGTCGTCGATATCCGTCACTTCTAATATTGTCGACAAGTCGATCACAGTTGTCTTCGGAGCGGCGGAGCTCTGGACCACGTCCATAGTTTCTGGCGGAAGATTTTGAACAGGGTCCTCGGAGGTCATCATCATATCTGACTCTGTCGGGGGAAACTCTTCCTGCTCAGTCGTCATCATCATTTCTGGTTCTTCTGCTGTCGGGGTCTGCTCCTCTGTCACCACGATCTCCTCCTCCTCAACCGCTTTTGCTTTGCCTTTGCCTTTTCGGTCTGCGACAGCAACCGCACCCTTGTCAAAACGAGTCCAGGCGTCTGAGGGCCCTGAGCTCACACTCGCTCTCCGGTTACCCATTGAAGCTGTCTTAGTTGACGAAGACGGCATGGAAGGACCAGCCTCGCCTCCTTCTTTGGATGAAGAATTTGCAAGTCCTACACTCAAACTCTTCCGTCTCGCATAATACCCAGGCTGTCGAATCCCAGTGGCAGGCGGTGATGGGGCAGGTGCTGCTGAGGCGGGCACTGGTACGGACTGGAACGGTGCTCGCTTAGTCGGAGAAAGAAGTCTAGGTGTCTCTGTAGTGGTAGACGCAGGTTTTAAGCTAGCGGGGGTAGCCACTTTGTTTGTCCATTTGTCTTCCATTGCCTGACGCTTCGCTGGGCTAGGCTTTCCTGATTCTACACCTCCAGAAGAAGAAGCAGAGATCGTTCGTTCTCGCTTCTTAGCTGCACTTTGCGAAGTATCCTGCGTGCCAGCAGCTCCTGTGGGCTTCTTTGGAGTGGCCCGAGTGACCGGAGGTGCAAAAGCGGCAGAGAACTGTTTCGTGGGAGGTTTGGCTTGAGGTTTTGGTGTGAAGACAGGAAACTTTGTCGGTGAAGAGGAAGATGGTGGCCTGGTCGGTGGCGGAGGTGCTGAGGCATTAGCTTTAGGTGGAGCAGCACTAAACACGCCTAGAGGAGTCAGTGGAGGGTCAACCTCTTTCCCTGAGGATGGAACAGGAGAAAGTTCTTTGGGCGGTTCACTGGACAATGGGGGCGCCTCAGGCGCAGAAAAAGCAACAGGAGCTAGACTAGAACGAGGGGTAGATGCCGCATCGGGTACGATTGTGCCATAGACGACGGATTCATCCATAGATGAAGCTACACTGGGTCGCCCAAGGTCATCACCAAAACTAACTCTGCCAATGATCTTGCTCAGATCCATCGTCTGGTTGCCCATATCTTGTGACTGTTCAACGCTGACGTCCGAGATAGTGTCGTTGGACACATCGTTGAAGTTGACGGTGTATCTTCTACCTGCATCGCGTCCTACCATAGCCTCCACATCTGCGTCGTCCAAGCCTTCGCCATCATCAGAGGCTGCCATACTTGCGTTGCCTGAATGAGTCGCCCTCACTAGGGCGAGCCAAGCCTCGTCCTGGTTGGCAGGACGGAGTGACTGGCTGAGAGGAACTGTGACTTCCATAGGTTGAGATTGGTCTCCATCACTAGTGTACGACTGCTCCGATGTAAAAGACTCCTCCTGGGGTTCGACTGAATTCGATGAAATCTGGGCCAGGGGAGCACGAGATGGTGCTATAGACGAACGCCTGCGTAAATTACCACCGAATGAGACGGTTACATCCATGTCGCTATTGGCATCGTCCATATCCATGTCCTCGTCTAACAGAGCTGAGTTATCCCCTTCATCCAGAAGAAAGGCACCCACATTGGTGGTCGTGACGTCCATGTCTTCACTAGCGGCCAATGATTTTCGAACAGAGGAACGTCGACGGTAGGCACCAGGATATGCATTCTCGTCGTTGAAAACTGGGACAGGAGCGTCAATATCAGAGGCCGGGACATCATCCGGCTTCTCGGGGGATTGTTGGGATGCAGCAGTGCTTCCTGTATCATCCCCTTCGAAGTAGCGAACATGAACTTTATCTCTGAAACTGACACGGCGTCCCAATGATTTGCGAGTATGGTTGTCGTGAATGGGAACCTGATAATCTTGGGTGAACTCCATGGATTCCGTGACGCCAGTAGATTCTTCGGCGAATGATTGTGATTGAGGACGAGATGGCTGAGAAGCAGGCGAGTTAGAGGATTGAGAAGAGCTGGCTATCGATGGTCTTGACTTCAAGATACCCTTCACATTTCCCTTTTGACCTGCGTCAGTACTTAGTGGACATGAACGACAAGCACAATACTCACTATCGACAGCCTAGATCGAGCGAGTGGGCTAAGTTTACTGGTTCCAAAGCTACTGTATGTCCTCTTCTTCCTAGGTTTATTGTTTACGCGACCCTCCTGTACCACACCAATTGATTTTCGCCTTGAAGATGCGCTGACGACCATTGCAGTTTGATTAAATGTCTCTAGTGATAGGAAGTAGATGCGAAAGATTTGTATCCTCTGAAAGTGGTTCGATAGTGCCAAAGGGATGAAAGATTTGACTGGGAATTATAGCATGAAGTTCAACTTCAAGTTGGAGACAACCAGTTCCCGACACGATCAGGTGACTTCACAAACATTCAGTCAGATTCTCACGAAGACTAGTAAGCGGCGAGCGCTAGTAGTAGTAAGCTCCTGACTAAGTTGTCCTCTAATTAGTACAACTTGTCCAAGTAGGACCTCCTCTTTGGATCTACTGTGATTCTGATGCTCGAATCTTAACACCATAGGAGTAGGAGGTAAGCTAAGGTAAGAGCAAATGACCGAGTAGACACAGCCCTATGACGTTCCATCTGTACAAAAAATAATTAGCGCCGAATATGTATGTAGGTATGCGCCGAACTCATTCATTCGGCCATCTCCCTCAAATGATGCCAAAATTAACGATGCGCCGAGATTTTTCCAGCGCCAGCGCCGAAAAATTGGTTGCGCCAGCGCACAAAACTGTCTGCGCCAGCGCCGAAAATTACACTAAAAGTTTTTGAGGATGCAGAGTCCAGAAAGATGCCTAAAAAGGCTTGTACCCAAGTAGTTTTAGTAATTTTAGTCATTATTATTATCTTATTACAGTAATATATCAATTATATCGCTTTGAGATAGCCCTTTGCAAGTAGACAACACCGCGAGGAGACGTGTTGAAAAAGTTCTCAGCAACATGTGAGATGCACGTGACAAAAAGTCAGGTGCCGATCTGATCACCTAGATCTGATCCGATCATCAGAAAATTCTAGACTTATGAGTCATGGCCCATTACAGCCACATAGTCATCTGATATGAGCGTCAAAGATCACATGAAGCTCACATGTTGCTGAGAAATTTTTCAACACGTCTCCTCGCGGTGTTGTCTCCTTGCGAAGGGCTATCTCAAAGCAATACACAGGCAAGCAAATCTATTAACCAATGGATAACCACACGAGTTTGAAACACTGTTTCAAGAATTTGAACCAACGCACAAAAGTGGTAATTTAATCCACTGGATATTTGAAGCTGAGGTTGTCCTGAGGACCGATCAACTTGAACCGGTGGATGAAATGAGTATCGCGCCATCGGCCTGATTTTTCCGGTGTACCCCGGCTGTGACCCGGTTTTCCCGATCCTCCCAGAAGAACACAGATACTGTATTTTGAACGATATAGAGAATGGATTTTAACAAGTACATAAATACAGATTTATGTACCCAATGAGTGATCAGATTATATTGTGAGGCAACTGTCCCATTGACTAAAAGTAAACTAATGTATACAACATACGAGCCTCAAAATGCCCGCAAATCCAAACTGAACACCAAGTTTGAAATCTGTCAATGTAAGGCATCAGCAATGTGCACACAGTGAATAAACACGAACTGACACAAGTATATAACAAATGAAGCACCCTTGAGCAGGAAAATTTCGAAGTTGAACATTGTGTAACTGGTCAGAAACATCTTGTGAGCAAACGAAATACCTAGAGCGACAACAAAATGCCTTGCAAGATAGCTTGTTAGAGAAGCGACCTCAGTGATAGAGTAGGAGTCTTGAAGTAGTTTGAAGAATTTGAGTGCGAAAGTGAAGCGCGTTACGAGGTTGAAGACTCTTGAATCATATTAGATCATTCGAATCCGAGTCTTGAGGGTAATTGAGAGCCATATTCGGAAAGGTAACGCAGTGCCAGAATTGAAGGAGCTTAAAGATTGAGATGGGGACGAAGCAGCACCTTGAGGCAAGACTGAAGTACTGGAGGCGGCCATACGTGTTGTCTAAGCGACAAATTTTCTGTACTTGAGGTCAATGAGGGGAGAGAAGCGTTGATGTATAGTTTTGACCATGGTTGCTGGCTTGATGATCTTCTATAGACTTGTTGAATGTGTTGACGGTTGAATGCATTGACGGTTGAATGCGTTGACGGTTGCGTGAATCGCCTGACACGACAGCAAGACGACGGTCGTCGGTGGTGAATTCGAACTTTGTACAAATAACAAACAACAAACGACGCGTCCTGTGCATGTGACTCGTCACTCCAAATGCGGAAGCGGAAGAAATGCCGATCGACTTCGGCATCTTCTCAAAGCCTTCCAGAGCCCTCAGCCTGAAATGCAAGAAATTCAACCTGATCATGTATGTGCGAGGGATGAAACTGGTGTAGGATGTGTAAAAGTGTAAAAGAAAGTCATGCTAAATTTATCTATCACATTTGAAACAGTGGTTGAAATTTTTCAAGTTGGGGATTATCTTTGATGCCATCCTGCGCTTCATCGCACCGCTTCAAACACTGCACATCTGAAGGTCTGGGTGTGTATAATTGATATATTACTGTGATACAATCATAATATTGACTAAAAATACTAAAACTACTTGGGTACAAGCCTTTTTAGGCATCCTTCTGGACTCTGCACCCTCAAAAACTTTTGTGTAATTTTCGGCGCTGGCGCAGACAGTTTTGTGCGCTGGCGCAACCAATTTTTCGGCGCTGGCGCTGGAAAAAATCTCGGCGCATCGTTAATTTTGGCATCATTTGAGGGAGATGGCCGAATGAATGAGTTCGGCGCATACCTACATACATATTCGGCGCTAATTATTTTTTGTACAATTGGAACGTCATACAGCCCGAATCCGGAGAGATCCGGAGAGATCCGGAGGCTGTAGCCTGTCAACGTTTTTATCTCAGTCTGCAACGAAAGTGGGTGAGCGGGATCCGTCTGAGCTGATCTGAGTAGTACGTTTTCCCCGCAGGAGCCCGCAGGATGCGCATTGCGAGCTGATACGAAGCTGGTGTGTGTATGTAGTCCGAAGGAGAAGTACAAGGGACCGAAGGGGGAAGCCATCTGGCATTAGAGTATACTGGTATGATACCGTATGGCATCTCTCCTTCATGGCAGTAAGCTTGTTTTAACTTTCTGATGTATATCTTCAGAAATGAGAGCGGGCTGAGGCATTTTTGAAGCCCAGCTTCCTTACAGAACAGAGACCCGCCCCTTCGAGGTCTCCTTATCTTAGTATCTAACCACGATGATGATTCTTTCAAAAACTATAATGCTCTTTGCCGCTGCTCGGATGATATCAGTTCTTGCTCTCCCTGTTCCGAAAGAAAAGTCGCCGTCGAATATAAGCATTCAAGCCCCGGTCTCTCGAGGTATATTCAATCTGCATTCCTCAAAGGTGTATCGTTCTCATTTTTTATACTCTGAAGCTATTCATGAAGATTTTTTGTTGAGCAAGCGCATGGACCGCAATCGACCGATGCCTCTAGAGCCTCCAACGAGCTCAATAGGAGCGCACAACGGAGCGCTAAACCTATGGCCACCACTAGGTCAAAAACATCCAGACATAAGTAGCGTGAATATAGGTGGACGACGGTACGAGCTTCAAAAAGTTTACCAAGGCCGAGGTACGAGGTTCATTCGGGGCCTGAGCCATCACAACTTTCCTTCAGCTCACGCTGATTCTATTCAACTTCGATGCAGAACCCTCAGTGGATGAAAAGATCGCTGTTATCAAACGGTCCGACTTCTACCTTGACGATGCACAGTCTGAGTTACGGGATTTTCTTGATCGTCTCTTTGAGGACGTTCAAAAAGAAAACCCAAAGCCTGAAGATACAAAGTTGCTAAATGGTTATGACATTTTGGCCCGAGGTTTGTGGCTTTTGATCTGTGCTATGACAATATACCGTATGTGACTATTGGTATCTTCTTGTTTTCTAGCTGAGAGACAAGTGAATGCTCAATGCGATTACAAGCAAGGCAACCCTGAACTGGGGCAGGACAAATCGAAGGTTGATGCAGCTATTGCTCGAATCAAACGCAAAAACCTTGAACCAGATGATATGATCCTGATTGGCCTAGCTGATCCCAGAAATGACGGGTACGAGATTTTGAACTGGATTATCAACCTCAGTCCTCGATATCCTCAAATTTCTTCTGATTTTAGTGCATATTATCTATCTGGAGTGTATAGAGTTGTACCAAAATAGCCTTCGTAGCTCTTTGGAGGAAACAGGGTGGGCAAATAAGTTGTGTGACATTGCTTCAATAAATAGAAACTCAAGGACAATACCAGTAGTATGTATATACTATGTACCAAGAGGAGTCAGGAGTAATATAAGTCAGTGCATGAAGGCAAATGTACGTCGAATAAACTAGGCAGAGGAAAGGGGAAGACACAAGGGACATGACATCGCTACTAATAATGTCGCAGCAAATAAACATTTACATTTAGCCAGTAAGTATACGGTCGGGGTCCTTATGCAAATTTCTTATGGAGCACTGAATGAAGTGTCTGCAATACATCAAAGTTGTCTGCACCTTGAAGTTCTTGCTGCACTTCGGGTGAGTCAGACCAAAGATGTTGATCATATGCAGGTGGTGCATCTGAACCAGAACTGTTGAATGATGGAAGGGATGATCGAAATGATGGAAGGGACACTTGGTTTGAGGAGGGATCCATATCGAGCGGCAAGATTCTCAAGCTAGTATTTGGAGTACAGAGGGGAGCGTAGGAAAACGACTCGGATTGAGTCTGAACAGCTGTGAAAGGGTGCCGGTGACGGGGAGTTTGTAGTCTCTGATGTTGCTGTTTCCGCCGCTTCATAAAGAATACCATGCACCATACAATAATTGCAATGGAGATGATCACAGGTATCACAGTTGCGAGTACTATAATGAGCATGGCAGGATGATTGTTGAGGTTATTTGCGGATGCAGGCTGAGAGGATGATGATGGAAAACTGGCAGATGTGGTTTGATTCTGATTGAGGTTCTCGTTGAAGGTTCTACCATTTTGTTTCACAGCCGGGAATCAGAGTTGCCAGCGAGTTCTGGAATAAGTAGAAGTACATACGTATAAACAACCTTGTCCAATAGCATGAGCGATTTGGAGCCGTTGACATGGCCGTTATGAATCGACAAGTTGTGCAATCCTGGCATGAGAGAATGGATCGAGAATACATTGACAGTGTATTCATAAGTGTTGTCAATTCCTGGTGCTGTTTTGACAAAGGTACCCTGGAGAGTCCCATCAACATAAAAGCTCATGTCGGAATCACCGTCAGGCGAATTTGAACTTTCTGCAAGCGCGCAGAAGACGTATACTGCGGTGCCTGTAGGATTGAAGTCGTAAGTCAAGGTCCAGCTCCTCTATCAATGTATCTGACCATTAAATATCATGCTAGCGGTGAGGGGAACATTGGGAAAGTCATTACTCCCAGGAAGAGCATTGAACTACGAGGTAGGATATGTCATTGAATGATTTTGCCAATGACTTGAATGAATAATAATGTTACGCACTGTTCCATCATGAAAAGTCTCGTCGAAGAATGACTGTATCTCTGGATTCGCAGTGCAAGTTAAACAGGGACTGGTTGCACTTCTTGCGTTCCACGCGCTTGCAGGATAGTAGGACAGAGACGTTGAAGCATCATCAATAGTTACTGCAAAAATTGCTGGAATCGATGGACAACAAGTAGTAGTAGGGATCGTGCGTACCGTTTTCCATGAGCGTACCATGAAGTTACACAGAGCAGGATGGCATCCCACTACATATACTGAGCGAATATTCCGAGCAGGCTCGACGGCATCGGTCACCAATCGATGTTCGGATCTGTCGACATGTCAACATCGAACAGCATTGGCTGACACAAGAAGTTCGAGTTCCACAGATACTAGTGATCGTCGCTGGAGCGCTGATACTTGGTCATATTCGGGAAATGAGAAGTCTCTTGAAAGCCGGTTTCGCAGAAATGACTACTTACTGTCACGACAATACTTCCTTTTACCTGCCAACTTGGAAGAACTCATATGACATTCTGCTTCTGCAATTGCTGTTGAGAAATACGACGAGCCGATTCAAGCGATCCTTGAAGGGTTTGCCCAGGCAATCCACCGCATGGCACACCATCCCCAGCAACATTAAATCTCAGATCTTTAAACCAGTGCACTGATTCTCACCTCTTACACCTGCTGCCTGACCTGAGTTGTGCACAATATGGTTCGGGAGGAATGCGAAGGAGTAGCAAGATTGACTTCACTGATGACTTTTTCATCATGATGCTCGGGCAGAATCAGATACAAGAAGGTACGGATGGAGATGGTTGTGGTGAGCATCAGATATTAGCAACTCGAAGAGGGTGAGGCCTAGCCGCATACGTCTTGCAGCGACAGGTTGTAAGAAAAATTACACTAGCCCATCACTTTTGGAAGGCTATGATGATGACCCGAGGACCGTATCGGAAGAAACTTCTTGGAGTTTGGATGAAGAACTTTATCATCTGAGCAATGGCAGGTGCAGAAGAGTGCGCACTGCGAAGCTTGAGAAGGTTTGTCATCCAAGTCGAAGATTTCATCAACTCTGTGATACGAGAATAGTGAGATGATGATGGAAACTCGAGATCTGTAAGTACACGCATATGAATAACCACCTTGTCGTCTGATAGCAGGAGTGACCTGGAAACGTATTCTGAATTGAGCTTAGGTTGTGTGAGTACAGTGGCACAAGTGACTCGTCTACTTATCGTGTA
Organism: Lentinula raphanica; assembly: GCA_027919835.1. Classification (NCBI taxonomy): domain Eukaryota; kingdom Fungi; phylum Basidiomycota; class Agaricomycetes; order Agaricales; family Omphalotaceae; genus Lentinula; species Lentinula raphanica. Next base: position 15,149 of record JANVFP010000063.1, read on the forward strand.
TTCACTGACCGCATAGCAGTCATATTTCTGATTCATCAATCGAAGTAACAGTGTCAGATTACTTGCATTGAACCAAAATCCATTGACGTACTAGAAATTCGTGTCAGTATTACCATCAAGCGAACCTAAGCTTGAATCTGAGTGTGCAAAGACATATTCTGCGGTGCCACATTGAAGATTGTGATTTTTAATGGCCAAGTTCATGTTCATGCTCCCCGGCACGCCCGTATCTCACCATAGTCTCATTAGTGATGCATGATGATTGGGAACGCCGGCAGGTGGAAGACCGAGCGGCTGCAAGACATTGAATATATCAGTGATTTCCAAACTTGTATTTTGCTTATGAACGTGTTCAGGCTCTGTTATGGATGACCTTTTGAAAAGCAGCTCGGATTGAAGCTTCGCAATGTGCGGGCAACAAGCAATTGTGTTTAAAGACTTTGCAAGGTGAAAGGTCACAGAAGGAGAAGCACCATCAACAACGACTGTGAAAAAGACTGGAATCAACGAATTTCAAGCAGTAGTACTAGTAGGTATGGCCACGTACCATTTGTTATGACGAGCTATTTGTACAAACGCTACTCCACTTAACCAACACTTGCTGAGGGTCTAGACTATTTGTTATATTTGATGCTTGAATCTGTCCAGCCAGTCGAAAGCTCAGGCTGGCACGAAAGGTTAGTATCGTCACAGCGATCAAATGGATATAGGTAAAGACGAAGATCTGATCGTAGTATCGGACACCCACGCTATAACTCACAGCAGACGCTGATAGTTGCTGTTTGACTAGGAGATGTGCTTGAGTAGCATGATGATTCCGAGATAGGAAGTGGATGACGCATCACATAGGGTTCCGTCTAAAACGTGAATACTATAGTATGAAATTGAACTGATTCATACTCTTGTAAACAGCGAAACGAATGTCCTTTCTTCAGCTAGATGTTCCCGCATCTACACAGAGAGATAACATAGACGAAGAAGACCGGAACGAATGCAGCAAAAAGTCCTAGTGATTCATGATGACGGTCTTACGATCCTTGTACTGTGAGCTGGCGCCTTTCGTGTAGCCCAAATCATCGCCGTACGCCGGAGGTGATACACTTTCAGTTGGTGGGAAGTAGGTAGAAGATGGAGTGTGGCTTTGAGTGTCGGTATCACCGCCACTCGATGAGGCCATATAGCCAGAGGCATGAGGCTGAGTGGGCGGAGTGAAGTCGTAGGATGAAGCAGAATGCATAGCCTCGGCGTTTCTGTGCTGCCATGGGGAAGATAGTGCGGCTGAAACTGGTGTGTAGTGAGGGTCCGAGGTCCAAGCAGAGGTTATCGGTCCTGGTGAATCGATGATGGTTCTCGGCCCTTGATACTGTTGTCGCTTTCTTCGTTTGAGGTAGAAACACAGACCAAGCGCGGCGATTATGAAAATGACAGGGACTGCGACGGCAGGTCCTACTATGCTTCCCAGGTTCCCTTTGGTGGGGCTGGTCGTGTCTTGGACAGATGAGCTTTGTGAAGAAGACGAAGGCGAGCTGGTTGTTGTTGTAAAGGTCCCCGACGGAGTTGAAGCAGAGGCATCTTCGACCGTTCTATATATAGTGCTTTGATATTTCAACCACGAGCAGAGAAAAATTGATACGTACGTGTAGATAATCTCGTCTAGGAGCACCAATGACTTCGTTCCATTGACATGCCCATTTTGAAGAGTGAAGTTGTGTTCGCCCAACGGAAGAGAGTCGATGGAGAATACGGGGACGGAGTAGTCGTATACGTTGTCATTTCCAGGAGCAGCTTTCACAAAGGTACCCTTGAGCGATCCGTCTATATAGAAGCTCATGTCGGAATTCCCAGCTGGAGCGGAAGAGCTTTCGGCAAGTGCACAATACACATATACAGCAGTGCCTACAAATCAAACCGTGAGCGGAAATGGTAGAGACTATCCAGCGAAGAGATTAATCCAGACCATTGAAGACTATGCTGGCCGTAAGGGGCACGTTTGGAAAGTCGTTGCTTCCAGACTGAGGGTTAAACTGGGAAAGGAGATGTGAAACCGGTAATCTTAGTGATTGACTTGGAATACGCACAGTCCCATCATGAAAGGTACTGTCGAACAATTTGTCGGTGTCCGGATTTGCAGTACACGCCGAGCAGGGATCCGACGCGCTTCTTGCGTTCCAAGCACTCGATGGATAGTAGCTCACTAGAGAGGCACTGTCGTCGATGGTAACGTTGCTAACTACAGACACAGGGTTTGCGACAATGATTCTATGAGAGTTCGAGAGATTGGCGCACCCTTTGACTTTACCATTGCAGAAGCTAAAGTACGGTACTAAGTGACCTTGTACTGGGTGCAGGCGGTTCCACTTCGATGAGGGCAAAAGGCAGCAAAAGGACGAAGATGTTTGATCAGGGTTATCCATGGACAGTTAAACGCGATGGGTTGATTTCTATCAATGATCAAATTCTCGTAAAGCTGTACAGCTTGTACTCATGAGTATCGGAGGCGGTGAGTTACTAATTGCGCGCAAGGCGGTCTCTGGCTGTCTACGATGGTTCAGGATAAGGAATGAGTGAAATTAAAGAGGTAAGATGCTAGTGTGGCACGATGAGAATTTTGAGCCGATTGTGACCTCGATGAGCCTCGAGCCGTGAGAATCTCAGTCTCGGCCATCAGCCGTAATTTCAGCACAAGCTAGACCGGCGCTAATCACAAAAAAAATTGGTAGCGAAGGTCAGGCCATTTTGGATTCCCAGATTTATAACAAAAGCATTCTGCTCTCTCTGAGGTCGTTCCAACCACACGCCCAGCACGATGTCCGTTCACGAACATTCTGCGGTAGCTTCAATGCCATCTTCCACTGCTGAAGCTCTCTACAAGCTTCCTTCTACATTCCTTCCCTTCTCTGTCGATAATGCTTCCTGGTGGTACACGACTGCAATCATCCTTGTCTCCCTTCTTGTTCTAGAGCAAAGCGTATATCGCTACAAAAAACGTCACCTACCAGGAGATAACTGGACTATACCACTCATTGGCAAATTCGCCGACTCTATGAAGCCCACGATGGAAGGATACCAGAAGCAATGGCAGTCTGGCGCTCTCAGTGCTCTTAGTGTCTTCAACATGTGCGTCCTTCTCTCAATTGGTTTCACGATAACTCTACTTGACGCGAAGTTAGTTTCATCGTCATGGCTTCCTCGAACGAATATTCGCGCAAAATTCTCAACTCCCCGACTCATGCCGAGCCATGCTTGGTGCACTCTGCGAAGGCCATTCTACGACCAGAGAACTGGTACGATAACTTCACTCGTGAAATGGGAAATATGTCTCACGTTTCTATGTATAGGGTTTTCCTTACTGGCAAAGAACATGTTGATTACCGCCGTTGCTTGAATATGCTGTTCACACGAAGAGCCATCGGGTAATATTCATGGACTTGCTTGACCTAGTACTACATCACTGACCTGCATTCCTCAGGATGTACATTGGTATCCAGGACACCATCACCCGTGAGCATTTCAAAACGTGGAAAGCGAAAGAGTCCAATGGCAAACCGGTTGCCCAACCTATCATGATGATCGCTCGCTACTTAAATATGGATACCTCGCTTCGTGTCTTCTGCGGGAATCATATTCCCCCGCATGCCACCAAGGAGATCAGTGACAAGTACTGGGCCGTGACCCAAGCGCTTGAGCTTGTCAACTTCCCCTTCGCTTTGCCTGGTACAAAGGTCTACAAGGCCAAGCAAGCCGCCAAGGTGGCCATGGACTGGCTCAAACTTGCTGCTCGTAACAGCAAGATTGCCATTGCCAATGGTGCTGAGCCGGAATGCTTGATCGATGAATGGATGCGAATTTGCGCGGATCCCAACTACAAGGGTCGTAAAGACTTCAGCGACGACGAAATTTCCATGGTCGTATTCTCTTTCTTGTTCGCCTCCCAGGACGCTATGAGCAGTGGGCTCATCTTTGGCTTCCAACATTTGGCTGATCATCCTGAAATCCTTGCCAAGGTGCGCGAAGAACAGGAACGTGTTCGTCAGGGCAACTACGACTCTCCTTTGACGCTCGAGCTCATGGACCAGATGCCCTATCTGCAAGCCGTTGTCAAAGAGAGTCTTAGAGTCAAACCGCCAGTGACTATGGTTTGTTCTTGTGTATTCCCGCTGTAGTATTTTCCCTGATCAAGCATTTTAGGTTCCATACAAGACTACCAAGGCATTTCCTATCAGCCAAGATTACACCGTTCCCTCCAATAGCATGGTCATACCCTCGTTCTATAACTCGTTGCACGATCCTGAAGTCTTCCCTGAACCCGATGAGTTCAAGCCCGAACGCTGGTTAGATCCAAACAGCTCCGCAAACACCAATCCCAAGAACTATCTTGTATGGGGTAGCGGCCCTCACCGATGTATCGGTCTCGAATACGCAACGATGAACATAGCTCTTGTTCTCGCTACTGCGGCCGTTATGTTCGACTGGGAACACGAAATAACGCCACAGAGCTACGAGATTGAGTACGTACTTCTACTTTCCTTTTTGGGAAAACGAGCGCTGACTATTCGTCACCAGCATCATCGCTACTTTGTTTCCAAAAGACGGTTGTAAAATGAAGCTTACTCCTCGTAAACAAGCATAGTCCGGGTTACACGCTCGTTTCCTTCTACTTATTTCGTATCTCTAATATTTGGAACTCTTCATATCGTAGCTGTTTCAATAGATCTGGATTCTTGATACCAGCCTCCATACTAGAGCCTGAGACAACCAAAAGAGATTGAACTCCTCAAGATATATAAATGGGTGGTTCGCAATGGCTTATATACATCCGTGACACAAACAGGAAATTCTACGATCCGAGTACATGATACAGGTATGTTGTGGCACACATGAAGTCTAAATCTTCCGAACGACCAACGGAAGTGAACTGGGGCCCTGACCTTTGATACGTGGTCGAATGACGAAGCTCTGGAAAGGCTCAATCTCATAAGGACACGCAAAAGAAAATTGGCGGATCAGTGTGACGACAAGTGCCTGCAGACGTTGTGAGTTACTGAGGAATTGGTAGGGATTCACTCTTTACCTTAACTTCGCACAGAGCAAAGGTCTTCCCAATACATGACCGAGGCCTATCAAAAATTCAAACGTTCGTGTAGGTCAGCTTATCTGGCAAATACGCTGACGAGGAAACACAAACATACCCTTCGCTGAATGCAAGTATCTCGCGCTCACTTCGAATACCTTGTTTCTGACGTTCAAGCCAACGCTTTGGCCGAAAGATTTCAGCATCGGGTCCCCAGACGTTGGGATCAGTTTGTACGACGTTGACCGGTATTTCGAGGATAGTCCCCTTGGGAATGACAAGATGTGTATCGAGGGTCCCAGGGATCGGCTCTGAGAGGGGTACGCTGATTGTTTCTGCGGCCTAGATATTGAATGAGTGCTGTGAGTGGCAAGATATCACATAAATTTCAGGAGATTGGATATACCTCGTGGTGGTTTTCGAGGATCGGAGGATGCAGTCTGAGTACTTCCCTCAACACGGCGTCGAGTAGAGGAAGTTTAAGAGTAAGATCATCGTAAGAGGGGTCCCCAAGCCCTGCTGCCGAGATCTCTTCTCGAAGTTCATTCTGCAGGTGAACATTGAGAGCGAGTTCGTATAGTGTCCACTGATGGTAATGTCAAACATGGCTTAGAAGAGTATTGCTTGTGACATGATCTTACAGCGACAATTGCGGAAACAGGCTCAAAGGCAGCCGAAATTGTGGTTCTCATCTGCGCCACCAATTCTGCCTCATTCATCTTGTGTGCCGAGAGATTTGCTTCAGCGCGTACTATGGAAAAAGTCAGAGCGTACACGACGGAGGTGTTATCGAAAACCTACAAATCGTTGACATAAGATTCTTGTCGTTAGCATCCCCAGCTATCTTGGCATCTTTCCACATCTGCGACGCGATGTCCCCAAGCTCCTTCTTGGATTTCCTGATCATCTCGCCTTTGTCGCCGATAGATAGAATAGAGGGAAAAATCCAGAAAAGAGCGCGCATGTAGAACGAAGAGGCTTTGTTCTCGTTGTTGGTGAGACCGTCCATTGACTCTGCTAGGGCGTGTGGTCCGCCTGAGAGTGAATCGAAATCGTAGGAGAATGCGGCACGGCCGACTGTATCCAATCTGTCGTATGTCATTTTCAGGCTTTCAGATTGCCTTGGAGGCATGAGGTGCAGGTACTCACGCGAACCGACCCGCCCACTTGGTGACCTCAATTTCAGCCTCATTTAATTCGTTGTTGTCAATAAGTTTGATCCATTGGGAAGCCAGTTTCGTAGATGTTTCGTAGAAGACTGGGATCAAATTTCGCACAGAAGACTGACTGGATGCATGTCAGAAACAAGATAAACAAGCAGATGACAAGACAAGACCTCAGTGCCGGTGCAAGAACACGACGTTGTCTTTCGTGAGCTTCTCTGCCTATTCGATAAAAGTGAGTTATGATGTGCATCGCAATAGGGGGAAGTCAAAACCTTCGACCCAGAGAATCCCTTCGCCCAGTGTTGCTTTGAACCAAGCTCGCACACCTTTTGGTTTGGGAAAGTCGAAAATAGCTTCACTGAGAATATATTTGATAGCTCTTGGGTCGGTGATTGACAGGACTTGATGCTATGTTTGATCAATCACGATGATGATAACAACAACGGGCAGAGCACAAACCCCAAAGGCACCGGTGAACTTGAAGACCTTGCCGTATTGTCGATGCCAGCGCACATAATGGGCACCTGGAGTGCTATAGTAGAGGAGCCATTCCTCTCCCCACAAGACAGACGAAGGATGTGGGCCAGGAACGTGACGAAGCGCGTGACGAGTGAATAGGATATGCCCTATGAAGTGAGCTAGATGGTAAAGGATGAACACCGCAGGGAGAAGTGCAAAATACAATGGGTGGGCAATCATGGTATCGAGTGGGGGGGAAGAACAAGGGGACATCAGCAAAACCGTCTCTCTTCAGAATCTTTTATATGACAATCAAGAAAGGCTGTGAAGTAACGAGATGGGGTAGAATAGCTGGAAAAAGCGATGAGAATTGAATTTGCTAGATCTTAATCGGAAGGAAAAAGTTGCAACTTGGTAGTGCAAGTCCTGAATCTGGCAATGAGTGACTCTGAAAGCGTTACAACGGAGAATCATTTCGATCTCTTGTATTCCTTGTCCCGTAAATCGAGTACAAAAAACAGCTGGACCTGCCAGCCCTGAACAGAGAATGGAATCAAACCAGCCAGCCGCCGACGGTAGAGCCTTCGAACATCGACGGCCTTAGAAGAAGAATAGAATGGAAAAATCACTTTTCTCTCATTTGTGAGTACAGCCTTTTCCGGACTGGCCTGCTGATAAGCTACATCCGGATGACTATTGAGTATAGGAAACAAATGGTTCCTTGATTATCCTGGTCATTGTTTAGTTGTTCGTCCCCGCGGAAATAGGACCACAATGCACAACACTGTAAGACAGAGAGATGGAGCAGCATTCCTTGAGCATATCCAGCTCAAAATTATACTTCAGCTGTTACGTACCCATTCATTGGAACTTTCCGATAAAATTCGACGGATCGATGTGAGTTACAAATCAACTCTCTTCGATCTGACGATGTCTCTTATGTATACACATCCCGCTCCTAACAGGACGGCGGTGAACAGCAACCGAGGACGGATTGTTCATGGATTGTACTCGATATGCTTGAGAACTATATTAGATTTTATCGGATTCAGTACACCGAGGTCTAACGTTGTGAACGTTCATCGTTGGAGGATTCAAAAACGCCAAAATCATACCTTATTGGTAGACTTGTGTCGAAAGTGCCCAGAATCCCAAGCTCGGAGGTAACGATTGCGATCAGTTCTTGAGATCATCGTTGCCGGTGAGTGAGCGTCCGGGGAACCTTGGTTTATCGACATTTATTGGACATTCACGTCGAATTTACACTTGGCTTGAGCATCAGCTGGTGTAATATACACAGAATCTTGTAAAAAGCGCCGTATACAAGGAATTGATACCCGAGTAGGAAGAGAACGAGCCGGAAGCCATAGAATTTCACGAAAGATGAAGCTAAGCTTTGAAGGTCAAAGGCGAAATCATGGAATAATAAGCGCGAGCGTCTATAATGACTAAGCCGGCGCTTACCGCACACGAGCAAAAATTGCCACGAATCGAATCGCGCAGCTCTTATTTTGGCAACAGACAGGTCTGTATTACTTTTCAAACTGTTATATTCAACTTTGTATGTCCGTGCGTCGCAAAAAGTCCAAGGATTCAAAGGCAAAACAGCTCCGAAAATCCAACTCACCAACAGATCAGGCTATGCGCAAATCGTCCAGCGACGAATCCATGGCAGTTTCCTCCTCCCTTAATACTTCCATTCCTAGAACACCTATTACGTCGCGAACTCCGGTCTCTAGTCGTATGGCTATGCTTGAAGATGGTGATGAAGAGCTAGAGCTGAATCTGCTGGGTGACGATGAGCGCCGTGAAGCTAGGCAAGGGCTTGGGCGCGATGAGGAGGAGGAGGAGGAGGATTTGGCTGACCATGCCAAGCGACCCATCTCCTCCAAAGATAAACGTGCTATGGTGTTACTTTGTGTTCTATGTGAGTATTGCTAGCCCGATCCTCTGTCCCAGTGAGTGCTCAACGCCACCGTTTTTCTCTAGATCTCATCCAAGGAGTTCCTGTACGTCTTCTGAAATCTCAAACCATCCTGTTGTTAACGAAACTTTCCTAACAGTTGGGACTTGCGCTTGGTATGGACAATTTCGACTACAACAATCCACGATACTGATTCTGCTCTACAGGTTCTGTTCCATTCTTGTTAAAAGACCACCTTTCCTATTCTCAGCTAGCAACCTTCGCTCTTTCAAGCTATCCATATTCGCTCAAACTGCTATGGTCTCCCATCGTTGATTCGATTTTTTCACCCTACATCGGACGCCGGAAATCTTGGATTATACCGATGCAACTCACCGTCGGCTCTGTAATGTTATACATCTCGCTTAATGTACAAAGACTCATGGATAATGTATGGACGCTTTTTCTCTAGTTCACAACTGTACTAACTCAAACCATCCTAGCCCGAAAATCACGTCAATGAACTCACATTCGTTTTCACGTCGCTCGTTCTCATCTCAGCCACACAAGACATCGCCGTTGACGGTCTGTGATCTTCAAAAGACGCGTCCTATCTCGAACTTACCCTTTTTAGGCTGGGCTCTAACTCTTCTATCGCACGAGAACCTCTCATACGCGTCTACATGTCAGACTATCGGGCTCAATACAGGCTATTTCGCATCCTTCACTGTTTTCCTTGCTTTCAACAGTGTCGAATTTAGGTCTGCTGGTTTTACTCTTCCATGATGCTTACTTGATCAACACTGAACGTCTCACAGCGAAAAATGGGGTGTACCTCACCTGACGTTGAGCGGATATCTCAGATTCTGGTCCGTAGTATGCTATATGGTTACGTTCTGGTTGTTGTTTTTCAAGAAAGAGGTGCCGAGTCCTGTTCATATCGACCTTACTTTCAAATCTGATTCAAGATTTCAGGATAAAGAACCAGCTACTGAAGCTGACTTGAGCATAAAGGGTGTCTACAAAACCATCTGGGCTATATGCAAACTCAAACGTGAGCCCTTTCTGGTCTTCTCACAGACAGAAGATCACTCACATCTTCTCCAGATATCCAGTCTCTCATCATCGTACACTTCTTTGGAAAACTTGGATTTGCTGCCAATGAAGCCGCAACTTCATTGAAGATGGTCGAAAAAGGCTTCAAGCGTGAGGAACTGGCTATTGCGGTCCTCATCGACTTTCCTTTCCAAATCATCGGTGGATATCTTGCTGCCAGCTGGTCTCGGGGTGACCGACCTTTACGTCCGTGGATTTGGGCTTTCTGGCCTCGTCTTGGTTTTGGCTTGATGGCCACGTTCATTGTGTACTATTTCCCGAAACCGCCCATCTCCACTGGATTCTTTGTGTTCCTGATCATCCATACTGTGCTATCCTCGTTCTCTTCGTGAGTGTACAATATCGCGTCTGCGTGAGATTGTTCGCTGATATCTTCTTTATAGAACCGTTCAATTCGTAGGTATCTCGGCATTCCACACGCGTATATCTGATCCCCTTATCGGAGGGACGTATATGACGGTAAGCGTTCCTGGTCGACACTGTCCTCGCATCGTTGATCTTTGCTGTGCAGTTACTGAATACTTTCACCAATCTGGGAGGAACGTGGCCCAAGTGGTTCATTCTCAAAGGTATCCACAACGTTACGCCTGAAATAATGTCAGTTCTTGAACCCTCTTACCCTAGGTGTTGATGCATTCAGCGTCGCCATTTGTAAAGTCACAGAAGCTGGGACAGAGCTCGCTGTTCAAGGTATGGCATATCCCCTTGTCTTGATTTTCTCTCTTATCAACGCCGATCGGTTACAGCCTCTGAATGTGTATCCGAACATGGTCAAGCGACTTGCAGAGAAATTGGGGGAACCTGTGTGACAGAAACCGATGGATACTATATTATATCTGCGGCTTGCTTTATATTTGGGATAGTCTTCTTGGTTGCGTACATCATTCCCACTGCAAAGAAACTGCAAGGTTCGTTTTTCATTATTTGGTTTTCTGTCGTGTCTCCTGATGCTGATGGTTTGCAGAGCTGCCGCCTCTCGCCTGGAGGGTAAAGCTTTCATAGGGGTTGTAAGTAGTTAATGTTATTAATTATGAATGGTTTCGTGGAAGGGAAACCCAGTTCAACTCTTGCATGTTCGCGGCAACTGCCTGCAATCAGAGTCGAAGGCACTACAAAGTCCGAACACTTGTCCTTAAGTACCCTAATAAGTAATTGGATAGGATTATGATTTGAGCGGCCCAAGCGATGCCTCCAGTACAGTAGTCCCACGGGCTTCATGCTAAAGCAAAAGCGTTGTGTATTATCCTGGAAATGTTTCATGTCAAAAGAACTTGTCTCTTCATTATATACAGTGATAGATACAGGGTTGATTAGGTTCAGAAGCAGCTGAATACCGAGAGGGCTTCGACGAATGTTCCAAGATAACAAGAAAATCGACAGCTGATCATTTCGAGCCTGCCGTCATTGACTCTGGTGCCATCGACTGCGATTGTAGGTTCACTTCGGACCCGGCCTGAGTCGTAGGTTGTCGATCCACTGGTGCCTGCTGGACATGCGTGTTTTTTGAGGTCTCTCCATGCAACTGTCCCATAGTATCCATGCTCAATGCTGGACCGCTGCCGTGACTGTCGTCAAGATACTTCAGATCAGGCGAGTATCGCAATGTTCCTACAGCATCTGCATTGCTAGTTGCGCTGCTAGACGGCGAGCTTGAGAGGATTGTAGAACTGGTTGAGGGAGTGGGTGTCGCCATGATAGGCGTCGACGGAGGCGGTTGGAATTGAGCCGAGGTCGCATGCGCGTGTGGTGCGTACGATGAGAGGAAAGGTCCTGGATATCTGAATCCCGGTTGCCCTGTCAGAGCCTGAAAAATTTGTTGCTGTTGTTGCGGAGCACTCAAGCTCATCAGAGGTGTATACTGAGGAGCTGGACCGAACGTTGTGGTAGGTTCCCCGGAAGGCGAGAACGTGAGTAAATAAGTGTTCGCAAGAGCGTTTGAACCGATTGGTGTAGATAGTGCAGGATTTTCGGTCGTCGAGCGCTTTGCGGCATGCTCGTCAATATTTGCTACATCACGTTTGCGTTTCCTCGGTGTGCGGCTCGGAGTGTTTGAAGAAGAAGGCGTTGTATCGACGGTCACTGGTGCAGGATTGGTCAACTCGGCGATGGAAAGTGCGTGCGAGGCAGACTTTTGATAAGCTTTGACAAAATTGATGATCGTTTTTCCAACTCGGTCGTTCAAGCGAATATCTTTGTGTTCACGTCGGACTTCTCGACGTAATTGTGTGAACGCAGCAGAGAGTTCGGCTGGAGTGAGTTTTTCATCAGTGGGCAGGATTGTGGAGTGCGCATAGATCAGCACTATGACACCGATTATCTCCACAGGAGATACCTGGATCAGGATGTTAGAACTTGAAGGAATCCTCGGGCCAGCAACATACACACCTTAGTGTACATCGAAAACGGCGCAGAATATTCTTGGTGAGAGGTGAGCTGAACCAACGTAGCAAACGTTCCTTTGACGGCACTTGAGAATTCGTCCGGGATGGCTTCGTCATTTTCTTCTAACCATCGTTCGACTTGAGATAACGTGCCTGCACTTTTGATAGACTGTTCCCCGTCTTTGTCCCACTTCCACATGACAAATACAGATTGTGCCAGACATCGAAAGTCTGCACCTCGTGTACGTTCCCAGCGGAACGAAGGAGCTGCGAGGCCTTCTTTAGTCACATATGACTCTTTCAACTCGTTGATGAACTTGGATCGACGAGTATGCAAAACTCGAAGCTTCTCAGCGGAGGAAAGTGCGACTCCAAGTTGAACACGCTGTGAAGATGTTGAAAAGAAAGTGTGAGCGGAGAACGAAGGCTTACTCGGAAAATTTCTCTCTCCCCGTCTTCATCCAGTTCATCATATTCTGTACATTTTATCTGCTTGTTGATAAAACTCTGTCTGATATGCTCAGGAAGCAGGTATTTCGTGTTCTTTGAGGATGAAGTTTCATTGGCTTTGAACCACCAGCTCTTTAATGTTTCACTGTAGCTTCATTAATAGCAGAACTGGACCTGAAGCGCTAGGAGACTTACGGATGTTTGACTTTTTGAGCATAATCAACTTCAGTGCGAATGAGCGCATGATACAGACTGGGCACATACGCGGGATCTATGATAATGGGGAGCCATCAGTACCTTTAGCTCTGAATGTGGGTCAATATGACTTACTATTCCATCCATGAAACTTGAAAATTGTTCAACAGTTGTTATATGCACGTGTCAGTGATTGATACTCACAGTTGGATACTCGTCAGTCGCTGTTTGCCATCGAGGCATACTTTCCGGGACTCGTTGTCATTCTCGTCATAGATCACAGCTGAAAATATGGTGAATGATTAACTTCCACACATCATCTGAGGTTCTGAAATCTGCTAACTCACAAAAGATGAGAGGAGGCATGTAGTGGTTAGTGAAAATAGTGTCGATGAGCATCATTTGCTTGTCTGCCTTCCACACGACATCTGTGAGTTGAAAATTCACGATCAACATATATCTTGAAGTAGCGTTGAGATCAGAATACCTCTCTGGTATTCAGGTTCCACATCAATAAAACCTCTCTTCATATCTTCTATGCCCGAATTCAATAGGAGTGAATACTCGAGTATGTACAACCTCACCATATAAGCTACGCACAGAGTACGTCGTATCTCGTGGGCGTTTGAGGGCCCTTGGCATTTCGAATTCGACGACATTTGCAGCCGATCGTGCTGGAGTGTCTCTCGAGGAGCGCTGCGAGGGCTGGGGATCCTCAACTTTTGGAATAGAGCCTGACTCTGCGCACATCAGGTAGCCTTGTGCTTGAGATCTCTGTAGCATTAGGTGTCAGTCAGATCACAACTTGAATGCAGAGGCGAAGCGGAGAAAGCAAATGAAGGCAGAAATACTTAATGATACAAATCTGGGTGAAACCTGTGAAGGAACTGACCTGTATATTGAAGAGGCACATTATAGCTTTGTTATAGCTTATGATCGGATACAACAGAAACATGCAGATAATTACCTTGAAGTTGGATTGAAGATCTGGGGGTGAAAAAAAAGAAGAAAAAAAGAGAATAAACAATGAGTGTGAGAATTTGAGTTATATTACTCAGACTGGAGAATCTGAGATTTTTTTCAAGCGGAGTTTTAATTATGTCTACGGCATACACTGGCAGTATAGAAATCCATGAGATTTCGTTTTCCCACCACTGTAGTCTGTAGGATATGTTTTTTCCAGTCTGAGTCTCTACACACTGCATGCACGACTAAATAAGTGGTCCAAAACTATATTGAACTTATTTTGAATTCTCAAATAATGGGAAAATCCTAAGTAGCCCCACATATGGTAAAACATATTTTAAACATATTTTAAAAAATGACCATATATGTAAATTTATGGTCAACTTTTGGTAGAAAATCTAAATATGTTTACTCCAGCCTCGTCTATCAATGAGCTGATGAAAACCAAGGAACATAACAAACTGTGGGTTGGGTAGGGTACCGAGCGTCAGCTCGGCAAAGCGCTGGAGAAACGCCGCCGGGAGGGCAGGCTCCGCTTGTTTGCAATGTTCCTCAGTGAATGCCCATGGTATAACAAAAATAACGACCGATATCATTAGATGCCAATTATGATAAATCATCCACAAGCATTAAAAGTTGCAAATCGGGGGGAAGTAGTGGCGGGTGGGTGAGAATAAAGTAAGAGGTAGATATCTGTAGCGAACGAGAGCTGTTTCGACGGAGCTGTCTGTTGAGGTTAAGAAATGAAGTATGAACCGTGTGAACTACGGAACTGCTCCTTTTGCCGCTCGGCTGGACGTTGATGCTAGTATTCTAGCATCTTAACTAATTCCAGCCTCGTCTATCAATGAGCTGATGAAAACCAAGGAACATAACAAACTGTGGGTTGGGTAGGGTACCGAGCGTCAGCTCGGCAAAGCGCTGGAGAAACGCCGCTCACCCATCAAGTTACACTTGTGGCGTTTCTCTCGCCACTCACCCAACCCTAGTGTGACTTGACCGTTCGCCTGTCGCTCGTGTCGCTGGGCCTACTATGGTCCGTCGGGATTTGCTCTGCAGCGGGATTTGCAACTTTTCTAAAAATTGTAGATAGTGTTATGTAGCCTCAATCAGAGCCTTTGATGATTTTTTTGAAGGTTATACTATGAGATATCTTCCTTCTGAGACACATATATATAGCATAGTGTATGGATAGTAAGTACGACAAGAGGAACTTCAACAGTCAGTGGTGTGACTTGGACATCAACTCTCCAGGAACGCGTGAACGACGTATAGAAATATCAAAGAAAAAACCTGCAACAGTATGATTAGGTTCCAAAGGCTCAAGCTGTGAAATTTGGATGTACTTGAGAAAGCATGAGGCAGACAATGAAGGAAGCAGTATCCAGAGTGGTGTCAGACGTGACAATGAGCACCGGCTACATACTCGGCAGCACAAACTGAACGGCATCGCACGGCATCAGTCTAACTTGGACTTCAGCAGTCAAAGATGCAACACGTTCTCCACCAACGATGACCAGACCCAAATCCTTCCCACAGAAAAAGCTCCCGAAAGGATCACGAACCATAGACGAAGCAACCGAAGAACGTATCGAGAAGGCGCGAGAAGATTTCTTGAATACTACAAAATTCAAAAGTCAGAAGGCGGCGGCAGCACACTACCAAATTCCTTACCACTCGTTTCTTCGATGCCTGAAAGGCCAATCTCTTCCACGGAAACAGGCACATGAAAGTCAATCCCTGCTGACAGACCCTGAGGAGAAAACACTGCTTGAATGGATGCAGTACCTCGCATTCTCCGGTCTTCCCTTGAACAAGCGCACTCTTCGTCCAAAGGTCCAAGCCATAATGGAAGCAAAAGGAAGGCAGGTTTCAGACCGTATGGTCTCTCGTAGTTGGATTCGGAAGTTCCAGAAGAGGCACAAAGATGTATTGAAATCGGCACGAGGGAGTGGTTTAGATCCTAAACGGGCACAGGCGTTCAATGCTGCAACCGTTAATCGATACTTCGAGATCCTGGATGGCTTGATACGAGACAATGACATACCTTGGTGCAACATATACAATATGGATGAGAAAGGTGTGCAGCTCGGAGGAGGACGGAAGAACTCACAGGAAAAGTACTTCTTCGACCGCCAGGATACAGCCATGTACCGACAGCACAGTGACAACTTGGAGCTCGTCACCATCATCGACTCGGTATGCGCAGACGAAACAGCCGAAATCTTTCCTGCGTTTGTGTTTGCTGGAGCGACGAAATTTAGTGAGTGGATGGAAGTTGACAACCGTATCCTGTGAGTTCATTTGTCAGTGGTTGTGAATAGCTCTAATAGATCTTACAAAGGATCGCAAATTCAGATACTGGCTGGACAGATGATGAGGTCGGATTCCAGTGGTTCAAACAGTGCTTTGTACCGCAATCGAAGGAACGAAATGCTTCGGGCAAACCTATCCTGCTCCTATACGATGGTCATAAGTCTCATATGAATATCGAATGGGTTAATCTTGCACTTGCAAATAATATTCACCTTTTGTGTTTGCCTCCTCATACTACCCATCGTCTTCAGCCCCTTGATGTCGGTTGCTTTGGTCCGCTTTCGTCTGCCTGGTTCAATCGATGTGATGCGATCCTATCCGAGACTGGACTGCCAATGGAACTCCGAGATGTGGTGAAAGAGTACTGGGAAGCATGAAAGATTTCGTTCAAAGAAAAAACGATTCGAGAGGCCTGGAAGAAATCAGGAATACGGCCACTCAATCCTGGCATCTTTACTGAGGCGGATTACGCACCTAGTAGAACTTCATCCACAAAAGCACAGCTTCCCAAATCCTTCCCTCGTCGTCTCCCACGAGCACCCGATGCGTCTTCAGATGATGCTGTCTTCGATGGGATGGAGCTGATACAAATGAGAGGTGAAGAGATGAGAGATGGAGACGAGGAGCAGGACAACAGTGGTTCCAGTGATGACTCGAGCACATGCTCTGAGAATTCTGATCTGGATGACACGGACTTCTCCGCCAGCAGCTCTGACGAATCAGACACTGCCCGCAGGTCTGAGTCAGACAATGATCATTCAGAAACTGAATTGACACCTCGAGCTTCTCCCGCACCTCTCACTGCCACATCAAACATGTGTTCTCCCACATCATTGTCTGCAATGCCCACAACCCACTTTACACCATATTCTTCGACTCTCACACGTATCACTCGCCGAAAGTCTCGACTCTCCCAGACACCACAGACACCAACCTCACCAACCTCAAAAGTGGCCAGCTTTTCTCGCCGTCTTTCTCTTCAAGAATTAGAAATGCATAGGCGTCTGGCCGATCTTGAACGCAAAAACACAATCTTGAGAGCTGAACGAGATTCATCGCAAGTTCATGCGGTCATAGCTGCGCAGGAGGCCTCTGTCTGGAGGCATCGGTGTTGCGCGGTTTTTCCGCGCAGGCGTGCAATGATCAAAAAGATCAACTTAGACCGTTGCATAGTATCAATAAGGACTGTAGTGAGCCCGAACTAGCAGTCAAACTTGTATCAGTATAAGCTAGGATACAGATCCTTTGGCAGGATCAGCCATGAATATCCACTTAGAGCTATTGCTCGCACCCTTGGTCGGGGATCCTTCAAGAATGCTGACTACTGGTACGAGCACACCAAGGGAATATCGACTTAGTATCAAGATCTGCCGGATCGGCACAACTGAGTTTGGTACTTGGCTGTGATGACGGAAATTTCACTTGATCTAGCAGATCAGACACGATGAGAGCCTATCCGGACGAGTTACCACACGGAAACCCTACGCAAAGTAGCGGAAACCGTCGGAAACGTGATGATCTAGCATTTCCGTGGCAGTACGGGTGAAACCCGCAGCGGAAACACGCATATGTTCAAGTTCTAAACTGGGATATAGCGTATGCTATGTACAGCTTTGACCAGCACTCACGGAAACGCGCGGAAACCTACGGAAAACACTTCTGAAGCATTTATCTTCGTTGCCCGCTCCAGAACACCAGGCTATATGCATACCGTTCGAAAGCTACGGACCAGACCTACCTGATCCGCGAGATCAACCGCTGTTACGAGTCTATCTCATTAACTTGGGAAGACCACTACCATTCCGCGGAAGCAAATTCGTCGGAAACACTTGAGCAACACAGGCAGGAGCCGCTCTGACGAGTTAGGCACCCTAGCATGTGGAGGCCGCACAGACCATGGTCGGAACTTGCTTGGTCTTCTAGATCTGGCGAAAGTACGACGAAATACGGACAAGTTTCATCTTTTTCTCTGTTTTCTTTACTATTTCCTTGCGTGTTTGTATCGTTTCAGTCATATTTTACTATTTAAGTGTATATTATCGGACTCCGTCCGTAGAAATAGCTAGATCTACTAGATCAAGGACAAATACGGGTATTGGACTTTTCGTAGCGTACTTAAAGACCTGTATCCGCACAAATGAAATAAGTTTCGCGCCCAGATCTCTCTGAACTGGTAATCCTTTTCATCCATACGTGGGAGTAAAGGCTTCTAAGCCGTACCGGACCTTGCAGATTAAGTGTGTTACTTCATCGCGATAAGCCCGACTTTTGAGTGGTTTGACTTGGTGTCTGTCACTTGCTAGTTGAAGGTAGACTCCGTTCCGGAGATACAGAGGACTTGGTCTCAGGTTGTGCCGAGTGAACGTGCAGAGTTTTGGTGGCTCTGTTCAAGTTGACACGTAGTGATTGGTGATCTGCGTGATCTTCGAGGTTTTACTGAGAATAGTGATCAGTACTGCTTCACCCGGGAGCGGAATCGATTGGTCTACCATAACGTCTGGTACCCCGTTGCTTTCCGAGCCTAAAAACCCTTATCCGAGTGGAAGCCACTCAAAACAAACCCCTTAGTCCAGATCTTACGACTGGTATATCCGTGTCACTTCGTTCTGCTGACCAGTATTGCTGATCTAAAAGATCTTACAAGACTGTGTTCGACTTGAGATATAAGATAGTGCGGAATCTCTGACAACGCCCCACACCTCGCTATAAATACAATTTGATTGACGAATCCGTGAAGTCGTACTCTGTGTTCGTGCTAAGTGACCTGTCATAAGGCATTATACTAAGAACCGACTTTATACCTCGTTATCTGGAGCCCACCGCGAGGGGTGGAATCTATATTTTGGTCGAACTCGAGAGATCTTCTTGATTTCTCAAAACTACTGCCTTTGATCGAACTTATTTGATCATTAAAAATAGCTCCAAGAGCTACTCGGACTTCGAAGAACGCGGGCTCAGCAGATTTCTTTGATCCAGCGATACAAGCTTCAGATCAGCGAAAGCGCGCAACAAAGAAACCCTCTGTACCTGTTTACGATCCGAGAAACCTCGGAAGAGCGAGTACAAGCAATCCAGATAACGGGAGAGCTCCTAGACCATCTTCGGAACAACCAGTAACGAAGAGATCTAACGTAGTGCCAGGAAACGGTAGACAGAAGGCAGCTACTGTTGGACCAGATCCGCAATCTAGTTCAGATCCTACATTACAACCCGAACCATTTGATTTGATACGACTGTTTTTACCCAACAATATGTCCGAAGTACATAACGGAAATGATCAGGGAGCCGCGGGAGCGAATGCTAACGCACCAGCAAACCCGGCTGCCCAACAAAAACGACCGGAGGATCAACTCAACATCATAAGGATGCTTGGTCCTCCTGAACTGACTCCTGCGGAACAAGCAGAGTATAACAATACCAAGTTTCCGCTTACGCACAAAACTGCTATGATCCTGGACTTGGCCAATCCGAGCATGATCCCCGAGTGGGTAAGGTTCTGTTTGAACACGTTCCAGGCTACGGAAGTTACCTCCGAGAAGGTGAAGATGCAAAAGATCTTTTCTTGGATGACCCTTCAGACCAAGCAGGCTCTCGAGCATCTTCCCGGCGCGCAGGAGGGAAGGGAAGACGCGGACTGTTTCCTGCGTTCCCTGTGTGAAAGATTCCCGGCATCTCTAGGGAGACCAATGGGTTCGAAGAATACGCTCTTGCAGATCGTACAGAACTATGCTCCTTTGGGTGTCCGGGACGGAGATAGGTTGCTCGGATATTGTTTGTTGATAGAGGTAGAAGCCAATAAGTTGTTGAAACCGCCTCCGGCGATAGGAAACACGGAATTGGTGTCTCTTTTCCTGTCAGCATTCGATGACGAGCTACGGAAAGCTGTGAATCGAAAGGTTCAACAGCAGGTACCTGCTTTCCGCGTAGAGAAACGTCGGGTCGATGATCCATATCTGTTCATAGAGTACAAGGAAGCAGCCGAGGCCGTAGCAAGGCACCCACCCTTGGAATCGTTGTACCGAACGGTAACAAGTCGGGATGGTGTGGTCTTCAACGCGGAAACCCACTCGAGAGGAGGCGTATACGTTCCGATTGGTGGTCCTCCGGTGATCAAAGAAGAAGTACCGGATCTCTCGCATTTCTTCCGGTCTCCAGCTAAGCCCGTTGAAGTGAAACGTGAGGCTTCCGAGGAAACGGAACGAGCACTAGCTGCAAATAGGGACCAGTACAGTGTGTTGGTCAAAGATTTGGGAGCACTTAAGGCTACCTACAAAGAGGAACTTGAGACGTTGGCTCAAATGCTGGCTAACATCAAGACCGGAAATGTTCAACCTGCGCAACGGGTGCAGCCCCATACTGTCGCTTCTGGTAGTGGTAATCCCGGAAACAGTGGGCCTCCCCGCGGAATCATTAACACGAATCCGAATAATGCACAAGGTCAAAGGTCTGAGATGTTGTGTTTCCTTTGTCGGGAACCGAATCATATGATGCAAAGTTGTCCAATGTTCTTGGAACTCTTAGGGAAAGGTTGGATTATGCGTGATCCGCAAGATCCAAAGCGTCTTAAGTTGAAGGATGGGTCTCCGCTACCGAACAACTTCGGAAGTGAGAGTAGATACCAAAAGATCATGAAATATGGTCAGGCCAAAGGATGGCCAGAGGTTTCGACGATGATGAACGAGATGATCCCGGACAATGAGGATTACTCGGAGCAGTTGGCCGGATCCCCAGCTTGGATGGTCATTGCCAATCTGGCGGAGATGGTGCAAGGGAGATCTAGCAATGGTGTGGCTACGGTGTACACGAACGAGTCGGGAAACTGAGGAATCCAATGATTGAGTTGACCTCTGGGCCAAGGACACGGTCTCAGCAACAGGCAACAACTCATGAGGGTGCCCCAAAGCCTAACTCACCAAAAGCAATACCTGCCGTCAAGAATAAACGCTTTGACGGGGTGCATATACCCATAGATCGAAATAGCCCTAGTAAAAACAAAACATCCGAAAAACCGAAGTCCAATCCGGACAATTCTACGCCTAATCATGACAGATCTGCTGGATCAGACCCCGATCCTTCTCAATCACTGAGGGAAGCTGCTTTGGAAAGGATACAGTCAGTGACCATTGACGATTTAACGGATGAGAGTGCTTTAGGCTCGGGACGCGAGCCTGATCAGGCAGATCAACGGAAATCGAAGCAAGTACGATTCCGCGATCCGTCACCTCCTCGTACGGAAAATCCGAGAAGACCATTTGATGATGTTCAGCCCAGGAAGTTACACCTCACCCTCGAAATCAACCAAAGCCAGAAAAGATACCTGAATCTAAGGGATCTTCGAAGGCACCAAAATACAGGCTGCAGAATGAACTGTTTACGCCTGGTCTAGAGGAAGAGCTTGCTGACCGGATAGTGCGAAAGACGATTGAATTGACTTCTTCCGAAGCTTTACAGCTTTCGGGGAAGATCAGGCAGATCGTAGCACGAAAGATACGGAATAAGCGAGTACTTCCGCAAGATCGAAAGAAAATGCTGCTGAACCTGGCTGATCAACAAGATCTAGCTACGGAAACACTTTCAAATGATGATTCCGAAGACGAACAAGTCATTTCCGTGGATGATCTAGCATTACCCGAAGCTTGGGCTTTTGAGAGATTATCTGAGGATCGGGATGGGATGAAAGCAGGAGCGTTTGTTCAAGTAGATCCAGTAGAATCATTCTTAAGTGATGTCGACGAGAATGATGAACGACGAGATATGACCATAGTTGCTACCATAGGCAATGGTCTCCGTGCAGTGTGGCCTGTTGTGAATGATCGGGAAGATCTCGAAGTAGAGAACCTCCTGGACTCAGGATCACAGATAGTCGCAATCGATATGAGCGTGGCGTTAGGCTTAGGTCTGGGTTGGGATCCCGGAATCACCATACAGATGCAAAATGTACATGGCGGGATCGCGCGGACCAAAGGTTTAGCCCGAAATGTGCCCTTTCGATTTGGACCAGTCACAGTGTATTTACAGTTACATGTTCAAGAAAAGGCTCCCTTCGAAATACTGTTGGGACGTCCGTTTGATGTGTTAACTGAGAGTGTCATTCAGACATTTGGATCGGGTGATCAGGAACTTACGATTACGGATCCGAATACTGGAAAACGGTATACCATGGGTACATATCCGAAAGGACATGGACCGAGAGCGCCAAGAAAAGTGGTGGAACGAAAAGTATCACAGCCAACTCAACAGTTGCTACCCGAATCAAGACGGGAAGACACTCACGAGGAGGCAGAGAAAGTTCCGCAACCAAATTTTTGAATAACCTCTGGGATCTGAGTAGCGACCAGGGAGAGGTAGAAATCGCTCTTAGTGGGTACTGGGATGCTCAAGCGGAGGAAGTGGTTATAGAGTCGAATCAGGTGAAACGAGGTAACTTCTCCGATGAAGAATTAGCGGACGTGTATGTACAGTGCTGTCTGCCAACGATCGAGAAGTCGCACCCCGGAATTGCCGAAACCATATCACTATACCTGAACAAAGGTGTAGATCATCCAGCTGATACTGTAAAACTTTTGTAAAAAGTACCGATAAGTTATCAGGTACCTATTGCAAATAGTTGTGATAACCCAGAGGGGGTCCCGGAAATGGCCCCGGGGGTGGTCATGCCTGTCACTATCTGTCACATATGGCTTATATCTACTGTTTTGGGTAATTAATAATCATCCAGATATTAAATAAGCAGTACATTTTCAAAAAAACTCGAAAATTCATAAAAATTCATGAAAAACATAAAATAGCCTGATTAGGTCAGATCAGGATATATAAGCAAATGATGTCATATAATGAAAAATGATGTAGGGCCAATGTGGGTACTAAAAATAGCCCAAAAAATCACTAAAAATGCAAAAAATATTTAGGGATGGTATAGAGCCTATTGCAGGTCCAGGCACATCAAAATTACCAAAAAAGGAAAAAATTGATTATGATCTCATCTTGTAGCAAAAAATCTGAAAAAAATCCTAAAAATAGTCAAAAAATTCAGGGGTGCCTTGTTGGCCCTGAAAATGCAAAATAAAAAAAAATACGCGACAAGTGTAAAAATTTTTATCACTCCAAATCATTCCAAATCCACTATACAGTCAGTATATATGATGTATATGCTATATTTAGCATCCTAGTACCTTTATTGGGCTAAAAATAGAACTTGATCTCATCTGATAGTAAAAAATCTGAAAAAATCATAAAAAATACTCAAAAAATTCAGGGATGCCTCATTGGCCCTGAAAATGCAAAATAAAAAAATTTACACGATACAATTGAAAAACAACATCACTCCAAATCATACCAAATCCACTACACAGTCAGTATATATCATGTATATGCCATTTATAGCACCCCTAGTACCCTCAATCACTTATATCACTCAAGAATCAATATATTGTACAGGATATTTTAGCACACCATAACTTAGAACAATTTATATTACTCAATATGTTCAGTACACTTAGCACTTATCACACCTAACACACTAAAACTCATAACAGTACTTATATGTATTATACTTAACACAGTTGACAATGAAAATACTTAAAACAGTGTTATCAGTCACTATACTTAACACACTTAACAGTCAAAAAGTCGGAACAATTGTTATACCATAACACACTCATAACAACGAGTTTTGGGCGCTTATGGGCGCTTATTTGGTGTTTTTGAGTCGAAATTCATTAATAGCACACTCAATAATTTTTGTGTGGGCTCTATACTGTATCAGGATGTTGTCTATATCATATTCGTCTAGATACAATTCAGAGAACTCGAAAATTCAACTTGTGGGGCTGGCTATATTGTGATCTTTTGAAATATAACAGTGTTTTATGTAAATGTCAATGCATATGTCCATGTAATGCAAGTATACTGATATTGGTTCATGAGGGAAACACTCCTACAGTCTACTAGAAGTGTCTGGACATGATTCAGATGCTCACTATGACTATTGGACTTTGTGATATACATGTACATGTTTCATGTACACTATAGATGTCTACACTTACATGTAACAATAGATGTCATATTCAATGACCCTCATTACAGATCTCTTTAGTGCTAGTGTACTGAACATATTGAGTAATATAAACTCTATGTGATACAGCCAAGAGATCTGTAATGAGGGTCATTGAATATGACATCTATTGTTACATGTAAGTGTAGACATCTATAGTGTACATGAAACATGTACATGTATATCACAAAGTCCAATAGTCATAGTGAGCATCTGAATCATGTCCAGACACTTCTAGTAGACTGTAGGAGTGTTTCCCTCATGAACCAATATCAGTATACTTGCATTACATGGACATATGCATTGACATTTACATAAAACACTGTTATATTTCAAAAGATCACAATATAGCCAGCCCCACAAGTTGAATTTTCGAGTTCTCTGAATTGTATCTAGACGAATATGATATAGACAACATCCTGATACAGTATAGAGCCCACACAAAAATTATTGAGTGTGCTATTAATGAATTTCGACTCAAAAACACCAAATAAGCGCCCATAAGCGCCCAAAACTCGTTGTTATGAGTGTGTTATGGTATAACAATTGTTCCGACTTTTTGACTGTTAAGTGTGTTAAGTATAGTGACTGATAACACTGTTTTAAGTATTTTCATTGTCAACTGTGTTAAGTATAATACATATAAGTACTGTTATGAGTTTTAGTGTGTTAGGTGTGATAAGTGCTAAGTGTACTGAACATATTGAGTAATATAAATTGTTCTAAGTTATGGTGTGCTAAAATATCCTGTACAATATATTGATTCTTGAGTGATATAAGTGATTGAGGGTACTAGGGGTGCTATAAATGGCATATACATGATATATACTGACTGTGTAGTGGATTTGGTATGATTTGGAGTGATGTTGTTTTTCAATTGTATCGTGTAAATTTTTTTATTTTGCATTTTCAGGGCCAATGAGGCATCCCTGAATTTTTTGAGTATTTTTTATGATTTTTTCAGATTTTTTACTATCAGATGAGATCAAGTTCTATTTTTAGCCCAATAAAGGTACTAGGATGCTAAATATAGCATATACATCATATATACTGACTGTATAGTGGATTTGGAATGATTTGGAGTGATAAAAATTTTTACACTTGTCGCGTATTTTTTTTTATTTTGCATTTTCAGGGCCAACAAGGCACCCCTGAATTTTTTGACTATTTTTAGGATTTTTTTCAGATTTTTTGCTACAAGATGAGATCATAATCAATTTTTTCCTTTTTTGGTAATTTTGATGTGCCTGGACCTGCAATAGGCTCTATACCATCCCTAAATATTTTTTGCATTTTTAGTGATTTTTTGGGCTATTTTTAGTACCCACATTGGCCCTACATCATTTTTCATTATATGACATCATTTGCTTATATATCCTGATCTGACCTAATCAGGCTATTTTATGTTTTTCATGAATTTTTATGAATTTTCGAGTTTTTTTGAAAATGTACTGCTTATTTGATATCTGGATGATTATTAATTACCCAAAACAGTAGATATAAGCCATATGTGACAGATAGTGACAGGCATGACCACCCCCCGGGGCCATTTCCGGGACCCCCTCTGGGTTATCACAACTATTTGCAATAGGTACCTGATAACTTATCGGTACTTTTTACAAAAGTTTTACAGTATCAGCTGGATGATCTACACCTTTGTTCAGGTATAGTGATATGGTTTCGGCAATTCCGGGGTGCGACTTCTCGATCGTTGGCAGACAGCACTGTACATACACGTCCGCTAATTCTTCATCGGAGAAGTTACCTCGTTTCACCTGATTCGACTCTATAACCACTTCCTCCGCTTGAGCATCCCAGTACCCACTAAGAGCGATTTCTACCTCTCCCTGGTCGCTACTCAGATCCCAGAGGTTATTCAAAAATTTGGTTGCGGAACTTTCTCTGCCTCCTCGTGAGTGTCTTCCCGTCTTGATTCGGGTTGCAACTGTTGAGTTGGTTGTGATACTTTTCGTTCCACCACCTTTCTTGGTGCTCTCGGTCCATGTCCTTTCGGATATGTACCCATGGTATACCGTTTTCCAGTATTCGGATCCGTAATCGTGAGTTCCTGATCACCCGATCCAAATGTCTGAATGACACTCTCAGTTAACACATCAAACGGACGTCCCAACAGTATTTCGAAGGGAGCCTTTTCTTGAACATGTAACTGTAAATACACTGTGACCGGTCCAAATCGAAAGGGCACATTTCGGGCTAACCTTTGGTCCGCGCGATCCCGCCATGTACATTTTGCATCTGTATGGTGATTCCGGGATCCCAACCTAGACCTAAGCCTAACGCCACGCTCATATCGATTGCGACTATCTGTGATCCTGAGTCCAGGAGGTTCTCTACTTCGAGATCTTCCCAATCATTCACAACAGGCCACACTGCACGGAGACCATTGCCTATGGTAGCAACTATGGTCATATCTCGTCATTCATCATTCTCGTCGACATCACTTAAGAATGATTCTACTGGATCTACTTGAACAAACGCTCCTGCTTTCATCCCATCCCGATCCTCAGATAATCTTTCAAAAGCCCAAGCTTCGGGTAATGCTAGATCTCCACGGAAATGACTTGTTCGTTTCGGAATCATCATTTGAAAGTGTTTCCGTAGCTAGATCTTGTTGATCAGCCAGTTCAGCAGCATTTTCTTTCGATCTTGCGGAAGTACTCGCTTATTCCGTATCTTCGTGCTACGATTGCCTGATCTTCCCCGAAAGCTGTAAAGCTTCGGAAGAAGTCAATTCAATCGTCTTTCGCACTATCCGGTCAGCAAGCTCTTCCTCTAGACCAGGCGTGAACAGTTCATTCTGCAGCCTGTATTTTGGTGCCTTCGAAGATCCCTTAGATTCAGGATCTTTCCAGCTTTGGTTGATTTCGAGGGTGAGGTGTAACTTCTCTGGGCTGAACATCATCAAATGGTCTTCTCGGATTTTCCGTACGAGGAGGTGACGGATCGCGAATCGTACTTGCTTCGATTTCCGTTGATCTGTCTGATCAGGCTGCGTTCCGAACCTAAGCACTCTCATCCGTTAAATCGTCAATGGTCACTGACTGTATCCTTTCCAAAGCAGCTTCCCTCAGTGATTGAGAAGAATCGGGTCTGATCCAGCAGATCTGTCATGATTAGGCGTAGAATTGTCCGGATTGGACTTCGGTTTTTCGGATGTTTTGTTTTTACTAGGGTTATTTCGATCTATGGGTATATGCACCCCGTCAAAGCGTTTATTCTTGACGGCAGGTATTGCTTTTGGTGAGTTAGGCTTTGGGGCACCCTCATGAGTTGTTGCCTGTTGCTGAGACCGTGTCCTTGGCCCAGAGGTCAACTCAATCATTGGATTCCTCAGTTTCCCGACTCGTTCGTGTACACCGTAGCCACACCATTGCTAGATCTCCCTTGCACCATTCCGCCAGATTGGCAATGACCATCCAAGCTGGGGATCCGGCCAACTGTTCCGAGTAATCCTCATTGTCCGGGATCATCTCGTTCATCATCGTCGAAACCTCGGGCCATCCTTTGCCTGACCATATTTCATGATCTTCTGGTATCTACTCTCACTTCCGAAGTTGTTCGTAGCGGAGACCCATCCTTCAACTTAAGACGCTTTGGTCTTGCGGATCACGCATAATCCAACCTTTCCCTAAGAGTTCCAAGAACATTGGACAACTTTGCATCATATGGTTCGGTTCCCGACACAGGAAACACAACATCTCAGACCTTTGACCTTGTGCATTATTCGGATTCGTGTTAATGATTCCGCGGGGAGGCCCACTGTTTCCGGGATTACCACTACCAGAAGCGACAGTATGGGGCTGCACCCGTTGCGCAGGTTGAACATTTCCGGTCTTGATGTTAGCCAGCATTTGAGCCAACGTCTCAAGTTCCTCTTTGTAGGTAGCCTTAAGTGCTCCCAAATCTTTGACCAACACACTGTACTGGTCCCTATTTGCAGCTAGTGCTCTTTCCGTTTCCTCGGAAGCCTCTCGTTTCACTTCAACGGGCTTAGCTGGAGACCGGAAGAAATGCGAGAGATCCGGTACTTCTTCTTTGATCACCGGAGGACCACCAATCGGAACGTATACGCCTCCTCTTGAGTGGGTTTCCGCATTGAAGACCACACCATCCCGACTTGTTACCGTCCGGTACAACGATTCCAAGGGTGGGTGCCTTGCTACGGCCTCTGCTGCTTCCTTGTACTCTATGAACAGATATGGATCATCGACCCGACGTTTCTCTACGCGGAAAGCAGGTACCTGCTGTTGAACCTTACGATTCACAGCTTTCCGTAACTCGTCATCGAATGCTGACAGGAAAAGAGACACCAATTCCGTGTTTCCTATCGCCGGAGGCGGTTTCAACAACTTATTGGCTTCTACCTCCATCAACAACAATATCCGAGCAACCTATCTCCGTCCCGGACACCCAAAGGAGCATAGTTCTGTACGATCTGCAAGAGCGTATTCTTCGAACCCATTGGTCTCCCTAGAGATGCCGGGAATCTTTCACACAGGGAACGCAGGAAACAGTCCGCGTCTTCCCTTCCCTCCTGCGCGCCGGGAAGATGCTCGAGAGCCTGCTTGGTCTGAAGGGTCATCCAAGAAAAGATCTTTTGCATCTTCACCTTCTCGGAGGTAACTTCCGTAGCCTGGAACGTGTTCAAACAGAACCTCACCCACTCGGGGATCATGCTCGGATTGGCCAAGTCCAGGATCATAGCAGTTTTGTGCGTAAGCGGAAACTTGGTATTGTTATACTCTGCTTGTTCCGCAGGAGTCAGTTCAGGAGGACCAAGCATCCTTATGATGTCGAGTTGATCCTCCGGTCGTTTTTGTTGGGCAGCCGGGTTTGCTGGTGCGTTAGCATTCGCTCCCGCGGCTCCCTGATCATTTCCGTTATGTACTTCGGACATATTGTTGGGTAAAAACAGTCGTATCAAATCAAATGGTTCGGGTTGTAATGTAGGATCTGAACTAGATTGCGGATCTGGTCCAACAGTAGCTGCCTTCTGTCTACCGTTTCCTGGCACTACGTTAGATCTCTTCGTTACTGGTTGTTCCGAAGATGGTCTAGGAGCTCTCCCGTTATCTGGATTGCTAGTACTCGCTCTTCCGAGGTTTCTCGGATCGTAAACAGGTACAGAGGGTTTCTTTGTTGCGCGCTTTCGCTGATCTGAAGCTTGTATCGCTGGATCAAAGAAATCTGCTGAGCCCGCGTTCTTCGAAGTCCGAGTAGCTCTTGGAGCTATTTTTAATGATCAAATAAATTCGATCAAAGGCAGTAGTTTTGAGAAATCAAGAAGATCTCTCGAGTTCGACCAAAATATAGATTCCACCCCTCGCGGTGGGCTCCAGATAACGAGGTATAAAGTCGGTTCTTAGTATAATGCCTTATGACAGGTCACTTAGCACGAACACAGAGTACGACTTCACGGATTCGTCAATCAAATTGTATTTATAGCGAGGTGTGGGGCGTTGTCAGAGATTCCGCACTATCTTATATCTCAAGTCGAACGCAGTCTTGTAAGATCTTTTAGATCAGCAATACTGGTCAGCAGAACGAAGTGACACGGATATACCAGTCGTAAGATCTGGACTAAGGGTTTGTTTTGAGTGGCTTCCACTCGGATAAGGGTTTTTAGGCTCGGAAAGCAACGGGGTACCAGACGTTATGGTAGACCAATCGATTCCGCTCCCGGGTGAAGCAGTACTGATCACTATTCTCAGTAAAACCTCGAAGATCACGCAGATCACCAATCACTACGTGTCAACTTGAACAGAGCCACCAAAACTCTGCACGTTCACTCGGCACAACCTGAGACCAAGTCCTCTGTATCTCCGGAACGGAGTCTACCTTCAACTAGCAAGTGACAGACACCAAGTCAAACCACTCAAAAGTCGGGCTTATCGCGATGAAGTAACACACTTAATCTGCAAGGTCCGGTACGGCTTAGAAGCCTTTACTCCCACGTATGGATGAAAAGGATTACCAGTTCAGAGAGATCTGGGCGCGAAACTTGTTTCATTTGTGCGGATACAGGTCTTTAAGTACACTACGAAAAGTCCAATACCCGTATTTGTCCTTGATCTAGTAGATCTAGCTATTTCTACGGACGGAGTCCGATAATATACACTTAAATAGTAAAATATGACTGAAACGATACAAACACGCAAGGAAATAGTAAGGAAAACAGAGAAAAAGATGAAACTTGTCCGTATTTCGTCGTACTTTCGCCAGATCTAGAAGACCAAGCAAGTTCCGACCATGGTCTGTGCGGCATCCACATGCTAGGGTGCCTAACTCGTCAGAGTGGCTCCTGCCTGTGTTGCTCAAGTGTTTCCGACGAATTTGCTTCCGCGGAATATAGTGGTCTTCCCAAGTTAATGAGATAGACTCGTAACAGTGGTTGATCTCGCGGATCAGGTAGGTCTGGTCCGTAGCTTTCGAACGGTATGCATATAGCCTGGTGTTCTGGAGCGGACAACGAAGGTAAATGCTTCAGAAGTGTTTTCCGTAGGTTTCCGCTGTCAAAGCTGTACATAGCATACGCTATATCCCAGTTTAGAACTTGAACATATGCGTGTTTCCGCTGCGGGTTTCACCCGTACTGCCACGGAAATACTAGATCATCATGTTTCCGACGGTTTCCGCTACTTTGCGTAGGGTTTCCGTGTGGTAACTCGTCCGGATAGGCTCTCATCGTGTCTGATCTGCTAGATCAAGTGAAATTTCCGTCATCACAGCCAAGTACCAAACTCAGTTGTGCCGATCCGGCAGATCTTGATACTAAGTCGATATTCCCTTGGTGTGCTCGTACCAGTAGTCAGCATTCTTGAAGGATCCCCGACCAAGGGTGCGAGCAATAGCTCTAAGTGGATATTCATGGCTGATCTTGCCAAAGGATCTGTATCCTAGCTTATACTGATACAAGTTTGACTGCTAGTTCGGGCTCACTACAGTCCTTATTGATACTATGCAATGGCCTAAGTTGATCTTTTTGATCATTGCACGCCTGCGCAGAAAAACCGCGCAACATTGGGAGCTCAAGATGTCATACATTCATACATCCAACAATATCGCCAATGCCTTTACCAAAGCTCTTCCTTCCAAAGCCTTTACTCGTCTCCGGGATAAAATGGGGTTGCAGTGAATCCGGATTCCATGTGAGGAGGAGGAGAGTGTGTTCACGGTGAGGAGGAGTGTTGGAATGCAGAGAGACTTGTGTGAGCACCGCAAACACACATCGCATTGCATCGCGTTGTGCCAATGCAATCACGCGTTCATTTCCTTTGTCAATACCTATAAAGCCTTTCCGGCCTCGTGTCGATCTCGCGGATCAGGTAGGTCTGGTCCGTAGCTTTCGAACGGTATGCATATAGCCTGGGGTTCTGGAGCGGACAACGAAGGTAAATGCTTCAGAAGTGTTTTCCGTAGGTTTCCCTGGTCAAAGCTGTACATAGCATACGCTATATCCCAGTTTAGAACTTGAACATATGCGTGTTTCCGCTGCGGGTTTCACCCGTACTGCCACGGAAATACTAGATCATCATGTTTCCAACGGTTTCCACTACTTTGCGTAGGGTTTCCGTGTGGTAACTCGTCTGGATAGGCTCTCATCGTGTCTGATCTGCTAGATCAAGTGAAATTTCCACCATCACAGCCAAGTACCAAACTCAGTTGTGCCAATCCAGCAGATCTTGATACTAAGTCGATATTCCCTTGGTGTGCTCGTACCAGTAGTCAGCATTCTTGAAGGATCCCCGACCAAGGGTGCGAGCAATAGCTCTAAGTGGATATTCATGGCTGATCTTGCCAAAGGATCTGTATCCTAGCTTATACTGATACAAGTTTGACTGCTAGTTCGGGCTCACTACAGTCCTTATTGATACTATGCAATGGCCTAAGTTGATCTTTTTGATCATTGCACGCCTGCGCGGAAAAACCGCGCAACATCTCCCCCAAACTAAAGATCTGACCGTCCCCGGTCATCGCTATGGGTAGTGTAGGCTCGTATCCCTCGAAAGGAGTGGTACTGCAGCTGATCCGACAGATCAATCACTTTTCCGCAACATTCTGACTTGATTATACCCGGTGATCTAACAGATCAAGTTGATCCGTTGATCTTAGCACCCGTACCGACAACTCTGCTGTCTTCTTGTCGAAGACGCTAAGTCCTCGGTTTGTTATTGGCGCTTAATTTCCGAGTGTGATATCATGACGTAAATCACGCTTCTAATTCTATCACATCACATACACACTTCCTCGAAACAACTTCTTTTCAACATTTTACATACTATCCCTATGCCTAGGCCTGGGATTAGTAAGTGCTGACAAAGGTTCAACGGACTTGGAAAAATTTCTAAGTTCGTTTCTTCCTTCCCTCCATCGTTGTCCACATCCTCGACGCGATGGCTGCATCTTCCCGTACTACTGCCACCAAGCCATCAACTACAAAGAAGGCCACTGGAAACTGAGTTTATGGAGTAGCGCCAATCTGTCCTCCGTCGTTTTCACCCGATTTTGAAGAGCCAGCTTCTGCTACTTCGGTCATGGTTTACAACGCTGTTCATGCAGTAGGCGACACTCCCTCTGACAAGTCTGCACTTTTTCTCCCAGCTTCAGCTGAGGAGTGCTCCATCCTAGTTAATAATTTTCGTCGTTACCCCAATTCTGCCCCTCCTGCCTTTCATCTGGCACGTTACACCAGTCCCGAGAAACTCGACTTTCGCAATGTAATGGCCGCGCTCAGCACTTCCCCGGCGCCGGCCACTTTTTACCCATCACGCTATGTTCGAACTTGTTCGGTTTTCGCAGAGGGTCGCGCTTCCACCAGTGAGGGTCTCCACCTATACCAAGCGCTGGTGATTTTGCAAAAGGCCTTCGTCAAGATCATCGGAGGTCACCATGCCAAAGCTGAGAATGGTCGGCGCGTCTTACAATTCACGAACCATCCCGACTTTTCTGAGTGCTTGGTACGTACGCTCTCTACCGCCGAACCTTCCTTTCCAGCCGCTAACCATTGCCCAGCGCTATTATCACGAACATTGGCATTATATCAATAATTGCCCTCTATTTGCACCACTGCTTATCGCCCTCATTTGCGATTTCTGCGAGGAACACTTATCCCCTGCCGAATACAAGAAGCATGTTTACGATAGCAAGGCGCGAAAAGGGCTTGGTATGAGCTCCAAGACTCGCGAGCGGGTCAAGGTAGTAGTAGTTTCTTCCCTGTCCATCTCACTCTTGCTCATTCGTCCACCCTCTAGGCCTGCGTTAAAGACCTTCTCACCCTCAAGACCCTAGCCATTCCCATTCCCTTTGATCCCAATACACGAGAGGGACAGATCATTGTGACTGTGGCCAGCAAGGGCACCGAGGCTGATCAGATTCGGCAACCCTATACCAACGTTGCTTTTCGGCCAGATCCAGCCAAACGCGTCCTGACACCCAAGCCTGAACCATCCGACAAACCCTCGAAATCTTCAAAGGCCCTTTCAGCCCCGCCACGCCCTGACACCCCCGAGGAGGAGGAGGACACGGAATCCGATGGTTCGTCTTTCCACAGCGCCTCTGTACGCCCTTCCCCGAGCAGTTTCCTGTCCCCGGTTCACCGATTGCCGTGGACAAGAATGACGAGGAGGCAAATGATCTATTTTCTCCCTTTCCCGAACCTCCGGTCTTGGGACAACGTCAGAGTATCGCTCGCGCTGCTAAATCAAAGCCGCTGGTGCCCGAGGTTATCATGAAAGCCCCGGGCCCCGCTCCTAAACGGTCAAGAGTGTCTCCTGTCGAAGACCCCGATCCCGTAAGCCGTCTCCTATGTCTATCCTCTATTGTCTTCTCATGCTGTTTCCTCTGTCACCCCTCACTAGCCCTTTCGCGAACCTCCTGCCAAGAAAGTTCGCACTGCCGTCAAGGCTCAGACCGCTATGCCTGCTTCTCAAGATCTGTCTGGTGCATCACTCCCCACTCGGATCCAAGAAGGCGAGCCCGATTACTTTGACGACGACGATATTAAAACATCTGGCCATCAACACTTCCTGACCAATCCCGACTTCAAACCCAAGGCTCCTTTTTCGCAGTTGATTCGCAAGACCATTGCTCAAAACCCTCGAGCCCCCAAACTTCCTTTCCTCCGTCATCCCAAATGGCAGATCTCAGAAGAAATGAAAGACTTCGGCGCCTTTATCAATTCGGCGGATACATCGTTCTCTTTGCAAGGCCTTTAGCCGGTACAACTACCTCGCCTCCAGACCCTTGCAAGCCTCCTCCAGTAACCCTCCTTCTCCGAGCGTTACTCTCCCAACAATTGCTTGACTTGTCTCAGTCGTGGATGGTTTGTGAGGGGGCACCAAGATTGGCGGCCTTGCGGTCATTGTGACCGTACCCATCGCAACTGTCCCAGCTGTCTTGGCCTGGATGAACACCGGGACCGCTTTCTAGCCATTCACAACACCGTCCAAGGATACCCGGCAGGTAAGCCTAGTACTCAACTTCTTCTAATCTGCTGCTTAACCGGTCTTAGGGTACTCTGGTTCACTGGACCGTTTCCGCAACACGCTCGACGAAATGCGCAACGTAGCTTCTTCTTTTGGACGATCTTCGGGGATGTCCGTCGTCGCCTCGCACTCAATTTGCAGGAGATACACTCGAACGTTTTGACTTCAACGTCGTCCTTTCCAAATGGGTGGAGGACAACCCCAATCATCCCCTCGACTACGACCTCCTCACCTGGCTTGCAACCTTCTTCGGTTGGGATTCCGCCTGTAACCTGTCTTCTTACCTGGTTGATCCCACCGATTCGGCTCGCTTGGAGGAGTTCCTTCAATCTAACGAGCTTCCTACGACCGAGGCTACTGAACCGGGTGCACTGGAACCCATCGTCCCATCCTCCTCGGTTCCTCAGCTTCACCACGACTCTCCTTTGTCCCCTGCCAAATCTGCGATCCATGTTCCTGCCTCCCCGCTTACATCACGTCGCCAACCCCTCGCCGCGGTCCCTGACAATTTTAGTCAGGACCACAAATTCCACACACCCCTCCCCGAATCTATCACCGTTGACAATGAGGAGCTGGACGGGGAAGAAGGAACTTCCCGGACTTTGGTAGGGTGGACTTTGCTAGCAGAGCATGACGACAGCGACGAAGACGATGACCTGGATGTGGAAATTATCAACGACGACACCTCTGGCCTTTCCAAACCCAAAAAGCCTCGTAAGTAGCACATAGAACGGACTCCTATGTATGAGCCTTCTATATTACTTTGAGAATTTTTGCGACTTTTTGTATATAGCCACGCTTGCTCGGTCTCTAGTATACACCTAGTAGACCATTTTGTTCTGAATGAATATGCCCATGTGGGCCCTCGTATCTTGTCCTCTTACAGTCTGATCCAATCCCTAAGAACCTATAAGTCACTTAAGATCCTTGAGATATTGTCTAAGTTATCCTTGTGAGTTTAGGGCCCTTGTCCTTGGCCTTTACTTGCTAAAACACTATAAGTATCTTTATTGATAGCATGTTGTTCTGCACAGTGTCTGCCTAGGTCCTTCTATGCCCTGTCTAAGTCCTTTTGCATTATTTTTCCGTCGTTTTTTAATCCGAAGTTTAGGTCTGATCTGCTAGATCCTTTTGATCTGCTAGATCACACCCATCAATGTTGATTCTTCGGTTATCAAGTTGGTGGTTGCAGCCTCATATGGCATGTTAAATCCATTGGGCTTTACAAATTGCAAGCTGCGTCGGTTTTAGATCTAAGTCTTTGCATTGTACACATGCTTGAGCTGTCAATGAACACAGGTCTTTCAGATCTCGTAAAATTTTCATGAAATTTTCCGAAATTTTCGAAAATTCTTGAAACACCGTGTGTCCCCTCCCCCAAACTAAAGCTCAGCAGTCCCCTGCTGACCCGAAGCGTCGGAAAAGGTATAAAAGCCCTTGATCTAAGAGATCCGACTCCCAACTCAACGAAAAATGGCTCCCAACTTCAAGTACCACAATCTCCCTATCTCACTTGAAGCTGACTTTGCCAACTGGTGCGTCGACGTGGAGTACTGGGCTGCTCGTGTTAGCGATGACAAAAGCCTGGCCTGCAAGGTGCCAAGTACAGTTCTAGCAAGGACAAGGTCAAGTTCACCACGTCCAACAAAACTATCTTTTGAACGATGTCCATTGCTCATACACTCATTTGGTACGGAAATCATTTGATCTGCTAGATCTAGCAAAACTAACCATTTCCCGTTAGCTCATTCGAGTGTCCCGCGACGCTGCATGTATGAACAAGGAATATTTGCGGGCGTACGACAATCTCACGGAGGAATTACTTTCCGCCGTGAATGCGTACTGCACAATCCGTGACGAGATCCCTAAGCAGTTTCCCAAACTCTCTGAAGAGGGAGGGAAGAACGCTGAGATCGTCAGTTTCTACATTCAGCTGAACGACCTTCGTCGCAAAAAGCTCCGTGAGGACCAAGGCAGACAGGGTTCTCCTGCTGTCAGTACTCGCGGACCTAGTGTTCCACCTGCTGATCCTGAAGGACCGTCGAAATCCAAGTCGAAAGGCAAGGAAGTTGCGACTGATCCGGCAGATCCAGCAGTTTCTGATGCTGATGCCAAGTTCATGGCCAAGGTGGTGCGTTTCCGCAACTATTTACAAAGATTCATTTACTAAGTAAAGGTCCCAGGATGCTGATCTTGCAGAACATGGTCCTTCTCCTCCAAAGGGTCCTCGAGGCGCACTTGCTAACCATTTACGAGGCCACGGACTTCCCATGCGAGGCCACTTCCGTAGTCCACGCGAGCAACGCTTTGATATGCAAGAATCCCTGCGTATGGGTGTGTCTGTTCCGCGGTATGACCCTCCGGTAAGTATTGTACCTTGATCTGTTAGATCAGCTGCTAACTGTTTATCCAGCCTCGTCGTGCTGAACTCGTCATCGATCATATCATTGGTATGGACAAAAGGATCAAGCACGCCAAGGAGAAACGTGAAAAAGGCGAGAAGGGGAAGAAGACCGCGGAAGCGACTCCTCCTCCTCCTACCAGGCCCTCTACTTGTTCCAAAAGCAAGAAGAAATCCCCTGACGACGAACCCGCTGCTCTGGCAGATCAGGATGTCTCGGTACGTGGCTGATCTTGGAGATCAGACAAGTCTATGACTAACCCGTGCCATAGATGGCTGACAACGTCGAGGATTCTACTCCTGCGAAGGCTAAGAACAAAACCAAAAAGCGCGACATCGTTGAGACGATGACACTCCGAAGTCTTCCAAGACCAAGAGCAAGCGCAAACATTCCGAACGCGATGTTGGCCCCGCGGATGGTGATGAGACTGAGCGGGCTCTGTCTCCTCAAGCACATAGTACTGTGCACGCTGTAACCGCCACTTCAGGCACCCACCAAACAGGCCTTCTTAGGCCAAAAAAATGATGACATGGAATAGGCCTAAGAGGCCCATAATAGGGGTAGGCTACCCTAGGGTCCTTAAGGTGGGTAGCTACCACAGGCTGGGTAGCTACCCCATAGTGTGAGGTTTTGAGATGGGTAGCTACCCTACTTAGGGTGCCAGGGGTCCTTTTGAGGTAGCTACCCTATTTTTTGAAAAATTGTTAGGTTAGTTTACCAATACTCTGGTAACATTAGTCATCTCATATCTTATAAAACAGGCTAGAGCATCAGGAAAAAATTCTCATCTCTAGAGTCCCCAGAGATACCCCCAATTCCTAGGTAGTCTCAGAGAGCCTAGAGTATCTGAGTTCTTTGAGGCTTCTAAAAATTCTCTGGGTGCTTTCTGGTGCTTTCTGGTGCTTTCTGGTGCTTTCTGGTGCTTTCAGATGCTTTCAGGATCTTTCAGGATCTCTAGGTGTTTTTTGATCTTTCAAAGTTCACAAAAATCTCCAGCAGCCTAGGAATTGGGGGGTATCTCTGGGGACTCTAGAGATGAGAATATTTTCCTGATGAGCCTTTGATGTACTTGATCACAGTTACTAAACTTAACAAAGTAAATTCAGGTAGCTACCCTCTGTAAAAGGTGAATCAGGGTAGCTACCCATTCTAAAAGTTAATTTGGGTAGCTACCCACTCTAAAAAATCAAATAGGGTAGCTACCCCACATTCCTGAATGGCTAATACAAGGTAAATCATGGTACCTACTTAACACACTCATTATAATATCTGAAAATTTAACACAGCAGTACTGTATATTATCCTCAACACAATGATACACCTAACAATTTACAAAATTGGAACAGTGGAAATATGTGTTATACTTGATGAATTTAACACTTTTAACAGTGGAGAACTTAGATCTGCATTACTGCATGTCATATTTGATGTTTAGCTACCCCATCAATGCTGATTTTGTTTGGTAGCTACCCATGGAGGAGTTTGAATTGGGTAGCTACCCATGGGAGAATTTAAGTTGGTAGCTACCCACCATAATGCTTAGTTGGATCAACTTGGATGATGGATCACTCAATTTCATTCTTAGTATATCAATTTCCTTATACACATTAGACTGAGCAACTAAAAAACTTACATATAATATACTTTAACATACTCAATACTTGCACTTCATGATTCAATATAATACTTACATGTACACTGAACAATCAAATAATCAGAGCAGTATTATCACTAATTACACTTGTTACACTCAACATATTTCATTAATAAATATAACACACCTTCAATACAACATTGTTATACAATAATAGGCATATAGCAATGATTTTTGGGCGCTTATGGGCGCTTATTGTGGGTCTTCAACTCGAAATTCTTGAATAGCACATCCTATAATTTTTGTATAGGTCTTATATTGTGTCAGAATGTTGTTCATATCATACTTCTTAGGATTTGAATCCGAGAATACAGAAATCTATTTTCTAGGGCAGGATATATAGTGATCTTTTGTAATGTAACAGCAATTTGGATAAATTACACTGCATATATCCATGTTTGCTGGAGACTGATGTTATCTCATGTGAAATTCACTGCAACAGTCCACTGACAGTGTCTGTACATGCTTTCAATGGTCATTATGATGATTGGACTCTGCATCCTACATTTACATATTTCATGTACACTTGAAATATGGATAGGTGCATGTAACTGCAGATGTCATGATCAACTTTGACCCCCATGGTGAATCTCTTAGCTGTATCACATGGAGGTATCCTAGAATGGGTCATAGAGTATTGCTTTTATGCCCCAGTAGCAATTTGGCTGCATGACATGGATATATGCAGTATGATTTACACAAATTGCTGTTACATCACAAGAGATCACTATATATCCTGCCCTAGAAAATGGATTTCTGTGTTCTCGGATTTAATCCTAAGGAGTATGATATGAACAACATCCTGACACAATATAAGACCTATACAAAAATTATAGGATGTGCTACTCAAGAATTTCGAGTTGAAGACCCACAATAAGCGCCCATAAGCACCCAAAAATCATTGCTATATGCCTATTATTGTATAACAATGTTGTATTGAAGGTGTGTTATATTTATTAATGAAATATGTTGAGTGTAACAAGTGTAATTAGTGATAATACTGCTCTGATTATTTGATTGTTCAGTGTACATGTGAGTATTATATTGAATAATGAAGTGCAAGTATTGAGTATGTTAAAGTATATTATATGTAAGTTTTTAGTTGCTCAGTCTAATGTGTATAAGGAAATTAATATACTAAGAATGAAATTGAGTGATCCATCATCCAAGTTGATCCAACTAAAGCATTATGGTGGGTAGCTACCCAACTTAAATTCTCCCATGGGTAGCTACCCAATTCAAACTCCTCCATGGGTAGCTACCCAAACAAAAATCAGCATTGATGGGGTAGCTAAACATCAAATATAACATGCAGTAATGCAGATCTAAGTTCTCCACTGTTTAAAGTGTTAAATTCATCAAGTATAACACATATTATCACTGTTCCAATTTTGTAAATTGTTAGGTGTATCAATTGTGTTGAGGATAATATACAGTACTGCTGTTAAATTTTCAGATATTATAATGAGTGTGTTAAGTAGGTACCATGATTTACCTTGTAAGTAGGTAGCCACTCAGGAATGGGGTAGCTACCCTATTGATTTTTTAGAGTGGGTAGCTACCCAAATTAACTTCTAGAATGGGTAGCTACCCTGATCAACTTTCCAGAGTGGGTAGCTACCCCGATTCACCTTTTACAGAGGGTAGCTACCTAAATTTACTTTGTTAAAGTTTAGTAATTGTGATCAAGTACATCAAAGGCTCTAGCCTGTTTTATGAGATATGAGATGACTAATGTTACCAGAGTATTAGTAAACTAACCTAACAATTTTTCAAAAAACATAGGGTAGCTACCTCAAAAGGACCCCTGGCACCCTAAGTAGGGTAGCTACCCATCTCAAAACCTCACACTATGGGGGTAGCTACCCAGCCTGTGGTAGCTACCCACCTTAAGGACCCTAGGGTAGCCTACCCCTATTATGGGCCTCTTAGGCCTATTCCATGTCATCATTTTTTTGGCCAAGAAGGCCTGTTTGGTGGGTGCCTGAAGTGGTAACCGCGATCCCCAGCCTCGTGCTGTTGGTGAAGATCTGATTAAGAGGGTGAAGTATTCGTTGGAACTTGCGGATACTAGTGAGTACCACTTCCATTTTCCACTTTTCGTACGGACTTCTACGGAAACTCGTTGATCTGCTAGGTCACGCATTTCCGTTAGATTTTTTTTGCTTTGCATAGTCCAGAGTCCTTCCGCAAATCTTCGTCGTTTGCTGATTATTGTTACAGGTACCCCGACGATACAGATCATCGAGATCTCGTGCAACTTCTTCACAACATCAGACTCGCCCACAACCCGGAGGTTGAATCGTACACCGAAGAGCAGTACAATGCCTTCATCAACTTCCATACGACCCAACTCTTCGACTGTTATGAAAGCTCGTTTCTATGCACACCGTGGGGAGGCTAGCCAACGGATCATCGACAACGCCAGGGCTGCTCGAAAAGCTGGTGAACCTCTGCCCAAAGACGAGGACACCACCATGACTCCTGCCGACGTTGAAGAGGTGTACGTGTTTTCCGCACCACCGTCGCTGCCGCCCGTAATTAAAATTGCGCAGACAGACTTAGAGGATCCCGAAATGCAAGGGCCACGCTCTGCACCTTAAGCAAGTGCTTATCGAGGCTGACCATCTAGATCATCGTTCCTTCTGCCCTGTCGCCTATTTTTATACCTGTACTTTTGTCAAGTCAAGTATCATTGGTAGTTTTTGAGGTAATCCAGTGGCAACTAAATTCCTCAAGTGATTTGAGATAGAATAAGTTGAGATATTGCGGAAACTCCCCCAAACTAACTGATCTGTTGGATCAGGCATGTTTAGAAAGATTTCCGTCGACCACTTCGTCGTGGACCATTCGGTAGGGACGGATTCGACTCTTCCTCTTGATCTTCGGACTCAGCAGCCTTCAGATCCTCCGGATCAAGCTGTTCAACAGGCGGAACCAGTGGTGGTTCAACGGAATTCGACTGATCATCACCGGAAATGTTTATTCAAGGGACAGTACTGAAAATAAAGTCCTCCACTTCCTCAGGTTCATCTTCCTCATCCTGTACCATAGATTCTAACTGCTCAGGCGACAGATCTATCAGATCATGTATATTTCCGGCAGTTCAATTGTTCGTAACGAGCATGATGCGGGATCACATGGAAAGCACCCACTTTGTCTTTCAGTACAGTGCCATCCATTTCCGCTATGATATATGCGCCTCCTCGGGTCCTCCGGATGACAACCATAGGTCCACGATATCGAAGGTACATTTTCCGATCCAAATTCTTCTCGATGGCGGTGTTCCGTACTTGTACTAAGGTACCCGGCTTGAAATCCCAGTCCTTAATGGTGTACTTGTAC
The DNA here is from genome assembly GCA_027919835.1 of Lentinula raphanica. Classification (NCBI taxonomy): domain Eukaryota; kingdom Fungi; phylum Basidiomycota; class Agaricomycetes; order Agaricales; family Omphalotaceae; genus Lentinula; species Lentinula raphanica. Next base: position 57,131 of record JANVFP010000063.1, read on the forward strand.
TTTTCCTCAAAAACTCTCGCTTCTCGACGTTTGTCTCTCGATCCGTGATTTCATGTTCTCAACGAAGGAACGGTGTTTGGAAAGAGCCTGAGCCCGGAAGCCCAGTAGCTCTTCCCGCGATAGTATTCGATTTGGTGGATTGACCAAATATGTAATTCAACAATATCGAAAGTAGCAGAGGTTCCGTACCGGTAGCTACGAAGTATGGCGAACAGCCTAAACTCTCCGTGCAGTAATACGATCAGCCCAAAGTATTGGTTTCAAGAAGTAGTACCATTTTGACAGATCTCCCGCACACACTTTCGCAAGT